>VXBH01017492.1:450247-609668 GCA_013400035.1 Rynchops niger | reverse complement strand
TTTTTTTTTTTTTTAATGCTGGAGAGGGATCCAAGGGGAGCTCCTTATCTCCCTGGGAATTGGTTTTTTCTCCCCCAGAAAAAAACCAACCCTTATGTGGCCAGTACAAAGAGAATTGTTTATGCTTTTCTGAGTGAATGCCAAGAAAAAAAGAACCAGAAAACACAGACAAAACCCTTCTTGAATTTGCTGCTTTAATTTTCTGACAGTCTGTCACATAGAAGCATAAAAATCCTAAAAATTCAGTTTTTATGTATATATTTATATATTTCCTTTAAAACTGTTTGGAAAACTGAATGCACGCTAGTCATTGAAGAGACTATAATCTGGGTTGAAAGCGTAAGAGAGGCATATTAGAAACTTTTTTCTTCCTTTCGTTTTCTCTTAGAAATTGAATGGGACAAATCATCCCAGTACTGTTCTCTCAAATGCAATAGAACATCTGCCACAGGATAAGGATTCTCAAACTTTATGCCTCTGTCTGTAGAACTTTCACACAATAACCTCTGCTTTTCCCTGACAGTTACTGTTCATAAAAGGATGTTACCTCAAGTTCCCCTGTTTCTCCTTTGTCCATCTCCTATCACCCTTCTTCTTTCTTACTTCTGTCTTTTCTAGATCCTAGCTTTTTCAAGACTTCTTGTTTTCGCCATTTTGATAACAACAAAAGTGGAATTCCCTCAGATATAAATTTTTTTAAGTTTCTTCTAATGTTACCTGTATTTTTTTTGGTCTTTTCCTTTTGCTTTCAGAAGGAAATTGGGCTTATACTGTTAGTGGTGACTGTCCGGTTACCTGTCTCTATCTGTCAGGTTTCCCCATCTGCTAGTTACAACCAAAGGAGATGAACAGGGATTGTAAAAACAAACAGATGTCCATGCTTTTGGTTTGGCCATGATTTTGGCTGGCACGTATTCGCCAGCCCATGAGCACACCTGTAGCTCAGAACTCTATATTGTATGTAATATTATATGTAGAAATGTAAATGTATGATGGATTATGTAGCTTTTGTGGTACTGACATGTACCGCATCATAGTTATCATACACCAAGTATTGTAATAAGTTAAATAATAAGAGTATCCACAGCAAAAGTTATGCAAAGTAGATGTTTTAAGTGTAGCGTTATTCAGCCAAGCAGCCGTTGCTTAATCACATTTTCAGCAGACCAAGGTAAAATGGCTAAAAAACTTCGCAAAAAAAAAAAAAAAGAAAACTTGGAGGTATATATCACAACATTCCCCAAAAGATTACTTGTGGGAATGCTGCTTCCTGGAATAAAATTGCAATAAGGCAGATAATTTAGATATCTAGAACAAGCCTGCTACAGGTACAGGGTACAAATATTAAAGTACTCTGCTGCTTCTGTGTTTAATCAAAACATGTTAATTTAAAATATACATTTCAATCCCAGTCATTTCATATTGTATATATGTGTATTGGTAAAATAAATATAGTTCTAGTATTGTTTAATAAAAGAATAACAAAATTATTCCTGACATAATCACCTTTAAGCTTACTCCTGACCTCATATATTTTAATTATGTACAAGAGCTAGCAGATCTCCTGTGCAACAAGGAGCCCTTCATTACCTGTAATTCCTATTTTATAACTTTTTTGTTTGATCTGTTCCAGGATTCATTCGGAAGAAATTCAACAGAATAAATTATCATTCTCCCCAACCATTTGACTGTAGCTTTGAATATGTAATGTAGCCACCCATGTATATTATTTATGAAAGATTGATTATTCTTTCATCTCAATATCCCTTTTATGCCAAGCGAATTTCAAATTTAACACTTTCCTTCCTAAACATAAAGATTAGCTGTCCAAATGTGTGACTGCATCCCACATGGGCATATCAAAGCTGGCTGAAAGCTCATCTGGGTACATCAATGCGAGTTGCAGGTTTGACTCATTGTAGGCTGCTGAAGATAACTCAAGGGATAGGAAGGTGAATAGGTGAATGGACTTCTTTCTTCTAATCTATGCCCTGATTGATGAGACATGGGCTTTTAAAGCTGGACCAACACAGAATTTTAAATTAAAATTTGTCTCTGGTTTACTGCTTCACTGCATCAATTTTAAACCAGTAAGCGGAGTAGTATTGAGCTGAAACTCTCTTGGAAATCAAGGAAAATGGGGATAAACATGAACTGAAGGTATATAGTTGGAAGCCATTTGGGTTTCACTGGGTTTGCTACGTTTCCATAAATAGCATGAAAATATATTAAACAGAATGTTTGAGTTGGGAAAATTCTGTATTTGCTTTTACCTCCAGGTTTTGGTAAACCTGAGAGATCTGTTTTTCAGGGACAGATGGCTTCATTACCACTTAGACTGCACTGCTCCCACTTGACAAATTTCATACCAGACAGAGTAAGATGGTGTTTCCTTATCAAACAATGGTGAGAACTTCTGTCTTGTGAATCCATTATCTTTCTTTAGACTGTTCTCAGGATGGTCTTACAGGAAAGGGTAAATTAAATATACTTTCTATTGGTACAGCTTTTCAAACATACATGCACATGCAGTTCTCAGCAGCTCAAATCAGATATCGTTTCGGTTCCTTTCGTAAAGAGTACTGTGCTAGTTACTGATGATGCATGGATGTAAGGAATGAAAACTTAGGATGGTTGAGAAACCCAGGAGCACTCTTTAGCTATGAATTAAATTGCTCTCTCAACCAGAAAAATCTTCCTTGTGACTGCAAACTTTTCAAAGGCCTTTCTTCCGTCCACCCCGTAGCCTTGTCCAGTTTGGATTCAGCTTCAGCTGTTTTTTTATGTAGAAGCAAATCTTATCTAAAAGCCAACTTAGTGACAGCGAGGTGGGTTACATGAAGAATATGGACTCTTATGTGGGTCTTATCTAATGTCCAATGGTGTCAAGTACACTTATTTGTGAGGGGTGGGTCTTTTTGTGGTTTTCTTCCTGTTCTATTTTTTTAGAAACTACGTTTTACCTCTAAGATGTCAAGCTTGACTGGAAAATGGATGGTCAAGGAATAGTTAATCTTGTAAATTAAGGGTTAATGTCAAAGGTGTCATTCAGAGCACTACTGCTTTTTAAAATACATCTATTGGCCCTGTTAGTTATTCCTTTGTAGGTGTTTCATCAGATGATGAGCTTTGCAAAACATGCAGCTGTTTTAATTTTTGATTACTTTTCAAGTGGACAGTTGTTTTCCCTCCCTTTTTATCTTTTCTTTCTAGTAAAATTATAATTATTTGTTCATACTTTTTGTAGACAGTCTGTTTCAAGTTACTGGGCAAAATAGGTGGATTTTTTGTTCTAAAGCCAATGTGAAAATAATAAAAACCATTTTTCAGATCAAACGAAAGATGGGTTTCCGAAATTATGACTTTTAAAACATAAATAATGTAAATGTCATGAAGAAAGATATTTTGCAAATGGTGGATTAAAACTATGATTTAAAGATGTGGAATCAAAAAATTTTCACGTTATGCTTTTTGGGGAGGGAGGAAGTTATTTTGGTCAAAATAATTCTTGATAGAAAGCTGAAAGGCTGCTGCAGGCTTTGGTTAAAGATGAATCAAAAAGTTTCACCTAAACTTGGGTTTGCATTTTATGATAAAACATGTTGTCAGGTTGTCCAATAAGGTTATCTTTTTAAATGTGTTGCCTAAGTAATAAGTAGAGTAGAAATTATTCAGTCATCACCCTGTCAGGGACTACATGATTCCCACTGGCATTTTGGAAGACGAGACGTGCAAACCAGGGCCCTAATTCTGTAAAGATAGCACGTTCTCAAGTTTATACACAAAACCGGACACAGTAACTTCCATGGGCTACACTAGAAATAAACTATGTTTGCTATCTGCTTTCCTGCAAGGTGTTGTCATAAAATTCACTCCCATAAAAGTTTTCTGTGTATCTTAATTCCTGCTGCTTCTAAGAGCCATATTCTTATCAATAAAGGAGATAAGAAGACAATAGAGTTTGGTGATCTGTGTGCTCGCTTGGAGTTCACAGGAACGGCCTTTCTTTCCAAACCTGCCAAGTATTTGTTGATTGACCTTAGGAAGTGACTTCAGCTCACTGTGCCTCAGTTTCCTCCTCTTTAAAACTACTCTTAACACCACCTGCACAAAACCACAGAGAGCACCATCTGCAATGAGCGCAGGTCTTTCATTGGTTTTCAGCAGTAAATAGTTCGAGAACATCTGTGATATTAATAACTACTGTCACAGGGAATGCAACAGTCTTGCACTGTAAGGGTATGCATTTACCTTTCGTATTTACATTGCACCAGAATGTGTGTGTCCATGGTGAATATATAGTCCACTAACACGACTGGTTTGGATCTAACTTTGTACAGCTCTTGTAGCAAGAACCTCTCAATGCTTTTTATTTTTGATGTTTTGTGTCCCTTGGTTTCCTTTTTCCATCAGTCTAGAAAGCTTTGTCCCATTTCTCTGTCCAGTCACCTAATTTTCTCTACTTGTTTTGATTATTTACTCGGGGAGGGGCAGGGGTGAGGGTGCAGAGAGGAAGGAATAGTTTGAGGGTTTTTAAGGTTTCTGCCCCATTTAAATTCTTACTGCTTTTTCCAAGAACAAGAAAATTCCTCTTTCTTTTTGCTCCATGCAATAAAGTTCTACACTCATATGAAGAAAAGTTTTCTGTATGGATTTACAGTGTAAACCAAAGGAAGGCAGTCCCTTCATTAGTAATACCTCTGCATGACTTAATCTGATTCACCAGAGTTAAACTTAGCTGAAGTGGTTTGTGGCTAGAAGCTATTATTCCTCCATCACAGAGAGATTCTGAATTGCAGTATTTGACGTTGCTGGCTGGGGATCTTGTCTTCAACAAACACAGTTGATGCTCAGACATAGGCTTTTGGCTGGCTGTACTGTTCCCATCTGTTTCCATGGCACTGTTCCCGCACAAGGTGATATGCCAGTTCTAATAGGGCACAAGTGCCAAGTATAGATTAGTTTGGATAGGTGGACTCATTTACGCTATAAAGCCCTGTCTTATGCAGGAATTACCCCCTCTAGAACCTTAAATGTCAGGCATGCACTGTGCTTTTTTCCATTCTTCATGCTAGTTCCTCTCTGTACAGCACCTTTTCCTCCTAAAGGCTGCTCTCTCCAACGCTCTGAAGTCAAGGATGCCCCCAGGCATTAGTGTCCCTCCATCAGCACACCCTACTGAACTGGAGACAGGGTCTAATTCGGCTCCAGTGAGTCATTTCGTTTCTTTCAAGAACTAACCAAGAACGCTGTGGTTGATTATGATATCACATCTTGTTAGCTCTTAGTATAGCGTACTACTCTAACTACGGGATCACTGTCCTATCTCTTAAATAAATATTGCACTACCATGCATTTAGTTATTCAAAGAGTAACTGTAAGTAAAGGGCTTTCTTTTCATGTTTATAATTAAATTGATGTCATTGTTCTAAGGTCCTGAAGCCATTCTAATTGATCCTGAAGCTCTCAAGGTTAAAAGTTCCCATCTTTCAAAAGATATCCATTTTAATAATTTATCTGTTACTCTTCTAATATGCATTTCTTTTTGAACTTGTCTTATCTTTCAGGGGAAAAGGCAGTTAACAATGAGAAAAAATATATTTGCAGTCTTAGGCTCCTTTGTTTTTTCTAAAGTACTTTCTATTTTATCCATCCTTTTGTCAAAGCCTGAAGAATTTGTCATTTTGGGTCCACTTCAACTAAAGTTTGTCAGCATTATATTAGGTAGCCATGCTAAAGATGCGTAGCTTAAATTTCCCTGTGGGCCTGCTCTGTATCTCGATATATTCTGAAGTTGCGTGGAAGTTCTCCTGCCATTGTGGCAGCATTGGTGCAGCCTTCAGTAGTGTTTTAGCTGTGATCATGAGATGAAAGATCAGTGAGGAGGCAGTTATTTTTAAAAAGGGAAGAAAAAAAGGCTGGAGAAATTTTTATAAACAAACTGTAGCATGAATTGCAGAAGGAATATTAGCTTGCTCCATGGAAAATGACCTACATACTGGTAGGCCAAGAAGGGAGACCAGGTGGTTGCTCAGGATATATTAGTTTGCAGTAGCTCAGTATCTCTGCCTCCCACGCTGTTGACATCTCTCTCTCTCTTAATCTTATTCTTCTACAGAGATTTTTTTAAAATTACCTTTTCTTTACCCTCTCCATTCAAAATTAATGACTGAAAAATTATTAATTGTGAATTAGTATGCCTGAAGATGAAGAGACCAGCACTAAAGCTTTTCAGGACTGAAATAAACCCAAGGCTTTATCGCTTCCCCACAACATTCCTGGAGATTTCCAGTTGTGCGCCACAGTTTTCAGCAAGGAGAAATGCAGACTGTATCCTTTAAAACCCAGTCTCTCTGTTAGACTTCTGTGCACATGGAGAAAATGAGTGTTCTTCCAACACCGCGTGTGCTTCAAGGGTTAACAGAGATGAAGAGACAAGAGCAGGAACAGACTCCAGTGTTCCTTTACCAGCTTTACTCTGCAACTAAAGCCAGATCAGCAAACGGTTAGCCTCAAGAACATGTTTTTGCTTAGTTCTTGTTTATACATAATGAGATTAGCTAATCAGCCTATAAGAAACCAACTGTCTTAACTGACTAATACACAAAATTGGAGAGTGCATTGTTCTATTATGGCCCTTTACGGATGTGAAAGACAATAGCTGTCCAACCATGGCTGCTTTTGGAAATTTGAAGCAGGTGTTGGCCCTGAGTTTGGTGGGCAATGTTTAGTTTTTTCTCAGGAGCGCTGAGAAAGTGGGACTCAGCTGAAATAAATGGGCAGAATGGATTTGCTGGTTTTCTCAGACACATAGGCAATGTCAGATCTCAGTTCTGTGGCTCTTCTGGCTTTTTTTTTTTTTTTGCACAGTATTATCTGTGTGCAGTGTACAGTAGTCTGAACCAATATTTGATCAGTTGCAAAGACAGATGAAGACCAAAAGAAGCCTATTTAACTTCAAAAATCTGAACTTCTAAAGCTAAGTGTCAATTAACAACATGGAGGAATAAGTAATGAATTGAGAAGAAATTTTGAGAAGCTGTGCTGCACACAGATTTCTTCAGAGGCATGCACCGTGCACAAGCTCACTGACAGGTATCTCCTCTGCTGAGTTTTGTTGTCAGATGTCATGCAGGAATGTACTGATATGTCATACACACTCTCACTTATAAATAACTAATATGCTTGCTGGGAGGAATCGTGAGTGATCAACAGAACACAGAATGTCAAGTACTGCATTCCTTTAATGAAACCCCTGATAGCAGAGTATCAAGTGCCTAAAGAAGTCCTATTGCTCTTTCAGCAACAGAAGAAATTGCTCATGTCATTTGCTGTTATTTTTTATGCAAACTGTGGCATTACGGGTTTTTTGATACTAAGTTCTTTTTTCTTTAATTTATGTTATAATAATTTATTATAATTTGATAAATTATTGGAATTGTTAACTATGTTACAGAAGGAGTGGCTCACAGAAGACCATCGGAGCGCTGCATGCACAATAGACCGTAATAAATAGCAGTTTTTAAACGTGTCCTTCAGATAGTTCCTGTACAAAGTGTGTGATTCACATCAGCCTTCCTTTGAATATTATTAAGGAATTTCAATTAATGGCTCTTGTGCTATGCATCTCAAACACTTTCTGTTGAGGTCGTCGTCATTTGGTCAGCTTAAATACCAGGCAAACAGAGATGGAAATGATGAAACAGTTGACAAGCCATCTGAGTCAGCAGCAAGAAATTGTTTTAAAGTGGCACATCCTGCATTTAAAACTGTACAAAGTTCAGGCTAAATGCAGAAAAAAATCCAATATTCATGGAGCAATTATAAATTCCAAGCAGGTTTGATTATTTTGCACAGCCATTAAAATGTAGAGTTCCTATACCAGCAGGAATACTGGAATAGCCTTTCATTTCCCTGATGATGAAACTGGCAAACTCAATACTTAAAATAGCCTATGGATTCTTCTTTTTTTTCTATGGTAATTAAGAAAATTTTGTTTTGATTTATTCTATCAGAATTTCATGGATATGGTGGATAACAATTATGTGACAATGTGGCAGCCTTAGCAGAAACTACAGTACCTGCGTTTGGGATGACTACTTTTCACTATAGTGAAAAATGCAATGGAATGTTTTATCAGCCATCATAAATGACTTTATTGAGCAATAATAAATGAAATACAGAATGAATAACTGAAAGTCTTCTGAGTCAAGGTGATGACTGAAATATATATTTTCACTGAAATACTTCTCCCTGGGTAGTAGGATGTCAAAAGTCTAGCTGCAGAATAGCAGAGGACTTAAAGCATTGAATATCTGAAGCTGGAATTCTAAAAATAGATGGATCAAAAATCTCTAGCAATTTCAAGCCAAGGGTACAGAATGGGCCACACTTTAGGCCCTGTGTATATCTTGTGTGATCCTTCACAGTGTCCTTTATAGCACAGTTTTAATAGCACATTCCATCCTTCTAAAGCATTTGCCAGACTCTGAAGGAAATAAATTTATTACTATTTATTTGATTATAGTTTGTTAACATTTACAGCCCCGAGTATCTACTTCAAACTGGTATGGGTACAAAATTTTAAATTCCAAATGGCTATCACAATATTTAGAATATCTATAGAATATCAGCAACTCTAGAATATCATTTCCTTCTACTAATGACATTTGTGCTGTATATGTGAATCAAAAAGTCAAATAACATATTTCATTTTCATCACAACATGATTTTGCTGTCTGACATTAATACAAGGTCAAATAAACATCGCATGGGAAGGAAATAAATCCAAATTTGAAGTCTGAAAGGGCAGTCATATTTCTTGAATGTTCTGAATGTCAGCTTTTTGATAGAAAACTAATACAATAGCAAGGAATGTGTACATTTGCCAGCTCGAGTTGTCTTTTGTATTCATATCAAAGTTTAATTTCTTCGAATCCTTTGTGTTTCCCAGTCAGCAGTATCTTAGGGCATTTATAATGTTTCTCTTAAACTGCAGCAAATGAAAGGCTTTGAAAGGTCAGACATTCTTTACCATCTAAAATAAAATAAAGCTAAGTTAATAGATATTATTTAATAAAACAGAAAATGATGTTTCACATACGTTTGTTGTTAAAGATGATCTTCCCTTAGAGTTTTGGTACCACATAGTGTCTCATAGATTTTAAGTTCTTATGATAAAATATTACAGCGAGTGTCCTAATAATAAATAAGATGATTTTTTTAAAAACCGGGCTCTGTTGGGCCCTGTGACTATAAGGGTAAAGTTATCACCCAGAGGCAGCCAGATTAATACAGTCATCCTGTGACCTACATGTACTGGAAAATGAAACCTAACGTCAAAAATAAGAACAGTCAATTAATATTTCATTCAATAGCTGAGAATAGGCAATATTCTCTCACTTTGTAATGTTAGACTTTTGGTTGATTTTATTTAGTGTGTATGGTAATAATAAGTAAACATGAACTTCAATGTAATATTTCTCCAAAAGATTTTTGGTTTAGGGTTTTCTTGAGGGTGTCCACAGTTATTTCTGATAAAAAGCCGAGACTGCCACTCTTCCTTGCCAAAATGGGTCATAATCTTCGGCAAATTTAGCTGCTTTTCTTTATAGGTACCTTATAATGGCCTGAATTTTCTATACCTACTGATGAACTGTAATGAGATTTGGGGTTTTTTTTTAACTTGTTACCTTATTCCTAAAAAGCTTAGGGCATATTTTTCTGTATACTGAGTAACAATTTGCTTCGAAATAATCCTCCTAGAATGAATGGATGTGTTCATGTTTATAAGCATCTGCTCCTAACAAATAAAACAAGGGAAAAGTTATCAAGAGCAAAAGTAATAAAAACGGTAAGCAGTTTAGCAGACAGTGCCCTGTTCTCCTAACGCTGGCATCTCCAGGCCTCTTAACGCTTACAGGTTAGGTGTTACATAGGGCCCTGCTATCTCCATTTCCAAGGTCCAAATTTCACCCTAATTTAGCACACATCAGTTAACTGAGCAGTCTAACCTGAAAGTATCTAATTGATTGTTTCCTAAGTTTGCAGACAATCTACAGTTTAAAAGGAAAGCGAGTGTAGTTTTGCAACTCTGATCTTCAACTAATATTTTAACTAATGAGGCATTTGAAGAAAACAATACATCAAATACATTTCCTGCAAGTTCTTTTAAAATGCAGAACAATAATAAGAATTTCTATTATGCCTAATAAAGAAGTAAATTAAAAAAATGAAAGTACTTTCTGACATAGACAATCTAGTAGGCAAAAATATTCCCATACCCAGAAAAATGTTAATCCAAATTCCCAGGTGAGCCAGAGAAGAGAAGCTCTGGGAGCACAGAGGAGCTATTGAAGCTGCCCCCAGGCATGGAGCAGCCTCTCAGGATTCAGGCCGGGGCACAGACTGCGCCTTTCCAAAGGCAGGGGGATGCGAGGACCTTTCAGTAACAAGGAAGGGGAGGTTGGAGGATGCTAGCTTTAAGGTTTGGCATACAGCAACGATTTTTTAAAGATGTTTCCTACCTCTGAAAGGTAGATGATCACATTTGGAATTATCTATTTCTAATTTCAATNCAACAAAAAAAAAACAAACTAAAATTCATATAGGAAGAAATTGCCTTTGAGATTTTTTTTCCTCATTAGACATTCGATACTTTTAATTGTTTTCACTGTTCCAAAAGCAGAGAAACAACTATGGCTGGAAAGAAAATCTTCGCAATCCCTAGTTATTTCTTTAAATAAAGACCTGGATAGAAGGGATTTAATCTCATCCTCTTTCATTATTGCCTGTGAAATGAAGTGAGAATATATAATCCTCATACTTCTACCAGTGGCTCAGCCAGGACACTGTGCAAGAACCAATTGTTATAGTAATTGAATGTCAGCAAAATTTATGAATACTCTTCAATAATGTCAAGTTTATTGAAATCTAAAAATAAGAAACAGAATACTATTCTGAATTATGACTTAAGAAAAAAATTTAACATATACAACTTGGAGCACCATTATTAATACTTCACAGGAAATTAGTTTTCTAACTATTTCTGCTATGTGAATATTGTGCTATTGTGCTATTATGAAATGTTAATGCATGTAATCATTTGTAAGGAGTATTTTCCAAACTTTATCTTCAATGCATTATCCAAAACATTAAATGAAGATCAGTGGAGACTTCCATAGCATCATGTTGGTTGTGAACGAGGGAAACTGAAGAAAGAACATTAAAACCTTTCTATCCTGATCGTCCGGTGAGGGGCTGGGCAGTTCATTGTGCT
Source organism: Rynchops niger (assembly GCA_013400035.1). Taxonomy (NCBI): domain Eukaryota; kingdom Metazoa; phylum Chordata; class Aves; order Charadriiformes; family Laridae; genus Rynchops; species Rynchops niger. The sequence goes on along the minus strand of VXBH01017492.1, from coordinate 598,390 downwards.
CACGTACAACAAGAAGTTTGGACACCCTGAAGAAATATACTGTGGTGTACATACAGCTTATTATTATTACTGTTATTACCTAATGTGTGTGGGTTTGCAGTGTTGGAAGAAGGAAGGAGAGAGAGAGATGAAAGGCTGCGCTAACATGTAGGATCAGCTGCTGGCGTGGATGATAGAGGAGTGACAGGGAAGTGGTACCTCGTGGTGAGCGGGGCAGACAGGGAATCTGTTCTCCCTGCACTCATCTTACACTCTGTCCTCTTCTCTACGTATTGCACTTTTCTCTTTCTACCTTCTCTTCCTCATACCCTATTTCTTCCGTGCCACCTTTCCAGATTCAATTCTCTTTGATGACTTTAAGAAATGCAACTTTCTTGCAATATAATGTCAATCGCAATGAAACTTCAGGTGGTCAAATCGACTCTTTCCTTAAAGTATTACATGGATTTCTTCCAGAATGAAAAACTGGATCCTAGCTCAGGAATGAAAAAAAGACTGTTCAAATAAAATAGAATGAGTGGAGTAGGAAGAAGGAAAGCAGAAGAAAAGAAAGTTTCTGACAAAGAGAACCAGGGCTATGGCTGAGGCAATAGTGCAGGGCTGCTTTATCCCAGCAGCCTGCTCAGCAAGAGGGATTGTTGATAACTTCCTCACATTCCAGTTCTCCTCTAAATCTTTGGTGGTAAAGAACGTAAGGAGACATTTGTTCCATTCCGGGTAGAAGCAGCTGTTTGATGGTGGTTTTGGAGGCTGTTTTCCAGATTTGGACAGTCACTGTCCCATAGACTTCTTAGTTTTAACATCATCACAGAGTAGAGCTGTACTCCCATTTCACAATATTTATGAAGCCCGACAGTTTGTTTTGTAACTGATACAGACTAACAAGTAGTATTATAAAGCTGATTCCAAAGGGAAATGAATGTGAATGTTCACAGCTCGGGTCATGTATAGTTTCAGTCTTCCTGGCTCAAAACTCAGTAAGACAGTCCTGTACTCGTTTACGTACAGGCATCTAGATTTGCAATGAGGTAGGCTATAAAACATGCTCTTTATAAAAACTTAAGTTTAGGGATTTTTGGAGACCACTGAAAATTCTGACAGCCCATAAATCTATAAATTCCACACAGTTTGGTTTCATTCATAAGTTGGATGGAAAGGTGGATCCACAAACCTGAATTTTGACACAAAAATGTAATCAGTTCCTACAAAACAGTGATACTGAAAAGACTAAATCAAATAATGAGGATGGGTAGAAAAAAATACAGACACTGGGTTTTTTGTTTAAGTTAACAACATTGGAAAGAGAAAATTAGAGAACGTGCATTATACAATGGTAATCAATTTATTCCCAGTCATTGCTTGCAGCAGGACTTAACTAGAAACTGGACCATTATTATTTTGCCTGATCGATTACCTATACTGTTATAGAGTAACAATTACCTATGGAATAATTGACCTTTTTCAGTAGAACAACCTGAAGTATTTGTCATGTCAATAAAATGCAGCATGATATTAAGTCTGATTTTGTTTCTAGTCTACAATCTTAAATTTAAGAACTAAATATACTAGTGTTAGAAGATAATTACAGGAACGTGACAGAAATGGCCAGGACTGTCTTTAAACTATCACATAGTTTGCAGCAGTGGACTTTTCAAAAATGGGCACCGCTGAACACGTGATGATTTGGTTTATCAAGGACCTTATACAGCTCACTGAAGTATTACCTGTTGGTTTTGCAATGTTTAGGAGAAATGTCAGCAGAAACCTCTCTTTAGAACATATAACATTACAGTCATTTCCCCGCTGCTGTACCAGAGGAATTCAAAATCAGTTTATGAGGACTCAGAGGGAGGATTTAATTTGTTATAGGCATATTTTCAGTGGGCTGAACCGCTGCCTTCTGCTCCATGACTGAATCATGATGCTGAGCATTTGCACTTCACCGTTCTCTTTAGCCAGAGGGTCTGATAGAACGCCCATCAGTCTTTCAGCAGTAGGTCCAGCCTGTAAGAGACAAAGCCAAACTGTATTGGAAGACGGCTGGTAGAGTTCTTAATCCACCGCAAGTTAAAGTCCTCATCCAAAAGTCTGATTCATTTGTAAACTGCTTAGATTCAAGTTGCTAACACAGAAATCTAAATGCTCGTCTGTGTGCATTGTGCCTGGAGGACAGAGCATATTCTCATTAATATAGCAGTGTCACCTATGATTGGATTGATGGAAATGATTTACAGAGGATTAGGAAATCTTGTTCTGTTTTACCAATAAACAGTGTTACATTATCACATTTCAATGGCTAATTCTATTGCTGTGCCTTTTCTCTTGAAAATTAACATGATTTTCAGAGGGAAAATAATTACGTGTCATTCATAATCCATTAACTAGATAAAAAAAAAAACAAAGCACAAACCAACTGGGTGCTTATTTGCAGAGGGAGAAGTCTAGAGTATCTACGCTTCCCTCATGTGGTATGTTAGTGTAAAGGCTTCTAGTAACCCTATTAATCAATAGCAATCTGGTAGCTCGTATTCCTCTTATTTGAATCGAATTATTTAGGAGCATCAGAAACAAACTTCAGAAAAGGAGCTTTATTTGAGGACTGTTGCCAGTGCTAATGCTGGTGAATCCTGCAGGAGTTTAGCCACAGAGTTACTGTGATTTGGCAAGAAAAGCAAGTTGGAGCACATAAACATCGACGCTGATTTTCTGTGCAATACAAGCAAATAAACACTAAAAAATGCAAGTAAAATCACCAATGTTTCCCCTTTACACAGAGATTTTCATCAGCAAGTCTCAGGGGTGTTTTTTACAGAGAATACCGTCAGTCCTGTTTTACAGATCAGGAAGCAGAAGCACTAGAAAGGTGAGACACGGGCGATTGCAACACTGCTTAGAGATCTTGGCGCCAGTCTGTTCCCCAACCAGCCAACGCTGCAGTCACTGCAGTAATACAGGTTACTTCTAAAGAGACCGTGCGAGTCACTGGGCATTTTTATAAGGGACAATTTTGTTCCTTTCTTTGTTTTTTCACATTTTTCTTTTTTAGCTCCCAAACACTTTAGGAGACAATAGCTTTTTTACTTCTTTTTTTTTTTTTTTTTTTTTTTTACTCTAAACTGGGCAGGCAAATTTAATGATTTTCCAGATGCATTTGTTGTTTTTAAGTAGCACTTGCCAAAGAACCATTAGAGCTATGATTAATTCCTTCTGTCACAGGAAAAAAAAAAATGAAAATAAGCCATGAAAAAGCTGCAAGGCTTTTAAGTATGAATAATTTGCTGATGGTCTAGGAAGGGATTATAGTGCTGAATACACATCTCTATAAATATTAAAACAGATTTTCTTTTAACAAAACTATACTTCAGGACATGCTTACAACAGCTAAAATAGCTATAGAATTGTGTTTTATTCCTGTCTTCTGTCAACGTTCAAGAAACTGATGTTTCAGAAGAGTCGTCATGCCAAGATATTTAAATCAATCTAACCTACCTCTATTTTAATCTTCAGAAATCAGTCAGACTTCATTTGATTTCTGACTTCGTGTTGGAAGGTTTACATAACTCTAGATTGTTATTCAGTGCTTCGTTTCACCTGAAGAACTGCATTTGTTGGAGATCTGAGCACTGCTCCACACGTGCCTCTGTTTCTCCACTGTTTACAGAGCAGTATAGTCTTCTAACTTGAGTGCATCACTGAATGTTTTGGTTTTCCTCTGTGAAGGCCCGACTGACTGAAGTTGATGCAAGGGTTATTGTTAGCTGCAGACTTTGATCTTTCTGGGCCTATACCAGATAGGAGTATTTACAGTCATACTGTAAATATAGCAGTATAGAAGCAATGATAGGAATTTTGCAGAATTTTCTTGCAAAGAGATCGAGTCTGTGATAGCAGGCATGCAAGAGTTACGAAGTAGGAGAAAAACAGTCACTATTGGTGTTTCAATGATAGTGTGTGTCACACAGCAGAACAAATGTCTGGGTATATATCGTGGGCAGGTGTCAGCTTCCACCGCATAATATCAGTTTACAGAATGTGTTTTGATTTGCAAGAGACAGATGTGGTGGGGATATTTTTCTCTAATACTTGAAATGCTTTGCTTCCCCAACTTAAATTGCTGATACCTTACTTCTCTGTCCTTCAGAACTGTGACTTATACCTTTAAAATAATGCAAGACTTAATGTGTTTTTGCTTTGGAGTTTGGCTAAGGCTGTGAATATGTGTGAGGTTTGAAACAGCGAGGCAGAAGATCTGTCTTTATTGATGAATTGTGCTGCTCTTGTGATCTCTGAGCACTGAAATGGCTTGTCTCTTGCAGCTAGCTTTGAGGTCTGTTAGGTACATGAACAAGTTTTAACTATGTGGCCCAAAGCTGGTTTTGTGATAGCTATTGTTTCTAGACAATGTGACAAACTTTTAAAATCATTTACCCATTTGCTTCACCTGTCTCCCTTGGAAATCAATTTTCTTTTCAAGTAAAGTTATTGGTAAAAATAGGGTATTTGATCCCACTTCCTGGAACTTTACAGCACCATATGGATCATTAAGGCCTACAAATGCTTAAAGTAGGGCTCATGAGGAGAGTACAAGTTGACTTTCACACTCATTGAATAGACATTACTCCTGGAGTATTATCATACTGGGGATTAGTTTGTGAAGAACAGAACTATGCAATGAAAGAAGTATTAAATGGCCAGCAATTGACTGCAAGCCAACACAGATGTGCTCACTTGATAAGAGTAGGTTTATTTAAGAGACAAATGATAATAGTTCATTATGGAGAGGAAAAAAACATTAACATGACGCTATCTGGTGCAAAGTCCCATTTCACTGCAAATCACAAACTGAATAAATCAAAATGGTTGCAGACTTCATCCTCTTGTGACTATGGAAGGTAAGTGGGATTTGCTGTGAAATTTGTGTTTCTAATGCAGCAGTTGGCAAGAGGTTGCTATGCAGATTCCCACTATCCAGCATCCCTTCCATTTCTTGGCCATTTTCATCTTTCTTGCTGGCTTCCCAGCATCTCTGATGCTGCTGTTTTCTGGGCTTTTCCTAATACTGGCTGTATGCTTCTTGCCTAATCAGTATGGGTGTTATTTTCTGTTATTTCTTCCATCGTAGTCCTTCAGGCTCACCAACTTTTCATTAGTGTTCTGTGTGCTAGCTAACACTAGGCTAGAAAGCTCACATAAACCACGCACCAGTGTGATCCAGGCAAAATACTTCCTTTATCTATAACTATAGCCATCCTCTTTAACCAGTTACTCTCTGGGTATATGGATTAAGCTTTGTGAATTTTCGAAGCACAGATTTAGGATCTGGAAAAACATGCAGTCGGCATACCATAAAGTAAATGAATGCTAAATCCAGCTTTGGTATTCTGTAGAGTTTGGATGTTGGATTTGTTAATTGTGGTTTTTTCATGACATTCAAAAGAACCAAAGCTTGGCTAGTTAAGGCAGAGCATGCAGAATAATCTGTTAATCTGGACATTAGAAATAATTCAGTAAAAATGTAGTTACTAGTATATTGCTATAACCAGCCACTGAGATAAAATCATGGGAAGTAGGTCAAAATTTTCAGTTTTAATAAGTATTAAAAAATGCCAAATCGTAGCTGTTTGCCCTAAGAATTTCAGCTGGGTTTTAAATAGAATGTAAATCTCATCTTGAGTGCAGTGAATTTAATAGAGTGGTTCCATGAATTTTGATGGCACCTCAATTGAGTTGTACCTGTGTATTGTACAGTCAGGAGTCAACAATTTGGAGCTACGTTTTTCACAGTATGCCGAAAGCCACATGCATGAGTGCATGACAGCTGCCAACACACCTCTCCGCACCCAGTGAATGTTCTTAGGCAACTCCTTCAAACCCATAGAAAAACTTTGGCAGAAGCTTTCTGAGGCTTTCAGTTAAAATTATAGGAGTGAAAGACTGAATAAATTACCCGCATATTTAATTCATGCTCAAAATATAGCTTGTTCATTCCATCTCCACCCTCTGTGTACAATCTCAGTACATAATATATAGCGCCTTTTAAAAGTGGAAAACTGACGTGATAAACAGGTGTACCACAGATGAAGTCTGTTATGTGTCTTCAATTTTGTGTGTTAAATGTCTTAATCATGATTCATGACACTTGATAACCTGTAGTTAGGTATTAGCATAATCAGGTACGATTTTATCATAGATCTATGTACAAATTATGTTAAATAATTGTTTTGAAATCACATCTAATCACGAGAAACAGCATCCTGGATAATACTTCAAAACACAGTTCAGGTCACAGTCCTTTCAGCTATTGAATTGATAACAACTTTTTCCTGCACCTAAAGAAATTCTTTCACCCGAAAACATGAAGGCCACACAGGCCTGGTGGACTCGCAGCTTATCCACGCAAAAAAATATTTAATTCATCTGTAAGCAGGAGAGATTATTTTATCTTTTCAGCTGTAGCATTTTTCTTGATGAAGAAGTCACCGAGATCAAGGAAAGCACAGTGGCTCCACGGAGCAATCAGGCTGCGGGGCTGGGGCCTGTGTTGAAAAATGACAGTACATAAGCGCAGCAAAAGGCAGCAGAAATTAATTAAAGGTCCTACCATCCAAATACCCCTGTATTTTTAATGAATCGGTATTTCTGAATAAATAATTTAGAAAATAAATTTAACCTCTTTTTCCTGCATTCAGAATAGTACCAAAAGGAACCTATTTTGTTCACGTTTATCTATTATTTGTAAGTAACTGCTCCTCTGAGACTCGTCAGGGGAATATGTTCTTTGGAATATTTGCTGTAATGTTTCCAGCAGTGATACCATGTTTGTATGGGTCTGGATGAGTGCTAAAGAAGCCCTGCTGTGTGTATTCAAATATAACATTTCTATAAAGAACCATGTCCAGCTCTTCTACGTGGGCTCTTCAGGTATCCTTCCATCTTGTGATTGTCCTTCTCAAATGAAAGCGTTAACAAAATTGTGTACCATTCCCTACTACACTATATCACTTTCATTCTGCAATTTTGAAACTTCATGCTTTGGCTAGCTTCTGGGAACGTTCAACCTCACCCAGTTCTAGCGGTTCAAACATTACACCTTTGGCTGTACTTCCAAATGTACTATTTATAATGAAATGGCTACAAATATAAAGTTGATCTTTTGAGCAATGTAACTAAAAAATCAGTAGCTTTCATAATAGATTAGAGGTCACTTGGAACTTGAATTTAAGAAAAAAATAAGCATAGGCATTTAATATGGTGTAAGGAAGATTATATTGTCTTTATTAATAAAGTAATAAGCTACTTAGAACTGTATTCAGACAACATGCCAGAGTTAAAGTACAGCATTAATACGTTAGTCTTGACTTTTTTTTGTTAAAGAGGGTATAATGATTTTCTAGCATTGTCCTCTTGTACATCATTTACGTATATTTTCCAAGTTACTTATAAGACACTTCTCACTATTTGACAACATTGTATGTCTAGAAACTTTTTGTGAATAATGTAAAAGAGGTTGTAGAGTCTCCATGCTGGGGTATGTTTGAAACCCAACTGGATACAGTCCCGAGCAACTTGCTCAATGTGACCTTTCTGTGATTGGAGACCGGGAGATGGGACTAGACAATCTCCCGATGTTCCTTGCAGCCCGTGGGTCTGTCTGTGATTCTGTGGTATGTGTCATTCCTTAAAGCAGCTAGAAATTATTGGGACCATTTCGGAGTTCCAGACACATTTGCAGTAACATTTCATTTTTTTACTATATTTTGTGATTGATTTTCTTATTTTCTACATCTGCATATTGTAGGGGCTTTTTTTTTCATTGTTGTCTTTATTTCCGCTCTAGAACAGGGTATATTTTTAAACAGGTTTATTTCATGACTACAAAACCGTGATTAGGGAACATCCAATAAAGCATTTTTAAACAAATCCCAATTATGATTCACATCCGAACCTGCTGCCCACTTTTTCTCATGATCGCTTTTTTTTGTCTCCTTTGAAAAGGTTAGTTGTTTACATATAAAAGCTTTCTGATAGGAACACAGGCTTTTTAAAAAAAAATATTCATCAATTTTTTATTGGAGGGTGCTTTTTCACAAGGCAAGTAGACTTGTTTTACGGGACTTTTATAGAGCAATTACTATTGTAAGGGACTTTCATTGTGCAATTAAGACAAATGTTCTGCCACATTTGTTAATTACTGGAACACTGAAAACACCAAACAAAACAAAGCACTCTGTCTTGAAAATAATTGAAGAATCACTTAAGCTAGAGCACCCTGCATTGGAAAATGTAAGGTACTAACAAGCAGGCTGAACATCTGCTATCTATATTACTTCCTTCTTCTGTAACAGAACATGTCAAAATGAAGATATTAGAGGTGCTGCCTTCCTGCAAACACATCCTGCTTCTGAAAGAGGCTACTTCTCAGTAAAAATTCATGAGGTTTGTAATCACAACTTTAACGTTAAAAGCAGTAGTTTCTGTGATGAGGTGGCTCATGAAGAGGCATCAGATATATCGATCTTTCTTCCATATCTCAAATGCGACTACTTGACACCTTTATTTGTCTCAACAGAAGCCAAAACATAGAGAGGTGAGTTGCCTCTCTCCAATCTAGCAGTTATTTTGATGCCATGAAAGGTTTATGAATGCCAAATTTCAAGTTCCTGGAGTTGATAGTCATTTCTGACTGTCACATATTCCAGTTTTCAGACAAGAGGCGATTATCAAATCTACAGTCACCATCAAATCAGCTTGCCTCACAGGATTGCTGGGAAGATTTTCAGTCTTTATGCCATCTTTTGTCCATGCAGTTCATCACAGTGCCTGTGCATCACTCAATGTTTAATGTATTTACCATCACAAATCCTGGGTGCAGTATGGAAGCAGTGTTAACCCAGCACGGAGGAGGTAACTGAGGCATAAAAAATCTGCAATGGAACAAAGATTGCATTCTGGTGTCTGAAAGCTGTCACTCCAACCACTGGATCAACCATAATCTGCAGATTCTGAGGCTCTGACAAGGCTGCATAACTGCTATGTGAGATTTTAATAATAAAAATTGTTTTAGGTAATAGGAAGCTGGGTTTCTTTCTCAGGTTTCAGATGGGAGAAATACTGAAAAGGTATTTCTTTGTGAGGAGTAATCCCTTACAAGCTTTTCTCTCTACCGTTTTGCTTTCTTCCTCGCTCCTCATTAACTGCATTAGGCGTCATAATCCCATTATGGAAATGAGTTGATGAGCTAGGAGACATCCTCCCCGAAAAGCATCTTCTCTAGAGAGTTGAAGAAGAGGGGAAGACATCATCTTAAACCTATTTCCAGCCGATCGGAATAGGTATGTGAGCAATCAGTGACCAAAGCCGTATTATAATAAGGGAATTAGAACTGAAACCATAGTGTTCAGAAAATCCATTTTCAGGCTTTAGGAATAATTCTTCCCCAATGACTCCCAGTTTTCAAGGCTTGTTTGTCTGATAACAATGAGAAAATTCACTCTTGTGCTGCATAATGGAGTGCCAAAGTATACAGCACATCCAAAAAATTCATTTCAGTACTGAAATCATCTGTCAAATGCCATAATATCTATCTTACACAGCTGAACAAATTTGCCAATCTTTTAGTAGAATATGATAATGGTGATGAATGCATTGACAAGACGACATGTGCTCCAGCAGCAAGTAATATTTCAGAGAGGGATTTTCTTTCTAAAACAAAGTAAGATATCACAATCAACCCCGTGGATAAATTGCTGCGTAGAAATTGAGGAAGATTCTTGATGATCCTCTGTCAAACATCCTTCACTGTGTAACGGTTAATCCTGTGGCAAACATCCTGTCTGAGAAGCTGTGTATTCCTGTGCCTGCTACACACCAAGACTGCCCTAATGAGGTTTTTATTGTAGACAAGATTGAAATCAGGGATTTTCTGTTCCTACTGGACTGAAATAAAAAATGTGCAGATACAAGACTTGCCTACTGGAAAGTGCTAATGCTTTATTTTTCAACCAAAAGAAAACAGAGTGCTTCAGTCTTACCCAATTTCTTACTGAAACAAATTCCCATTGTGGCTTTCCCTAGGTAGCCTACATTGTGTTTCTGTTGTGTGCACATTTGGGCTTACCAGGGACCAACCCCTGGTCTGTATGAATGAGGACTGGGTAGAGCATTGGTCCCATTGCAGAACGTAATGACCTTCAGTGACAATTTGGCCACAGTGTAAGAAAACAGGAAGGTACTTGCTGCTAAAGCAAGGAGATTAAAGTGTTGACATGGCCTGAGCTTCTTCCTTCCCTAGACTATTCTGGGGTCCTGCTCAGAACTTGTGCTCCAAACTAAGTCATTGTTTAACCATTAAAGTACATTTCTTCTCTCTGAAAATGCCTCCCCCTCAAAGCGGGGCGTAGGCTTTGATGTGTAGGAATCAGCTGGGATGGGGGTTTGAAGTATATTGATAGAATTGATTCTCCAGCTGCCTTACATTGGGGATCACTGAGTGCATGGATTTTGATTCCATCCAAGAAGGTGTGGGATCTGTTTATTGTAAGGATCTAAGCCTCTCAAGTTTCATTACCATTTTATTATCATAAAATCTTTACTAAAAAGGGGAAATCAGATCAACAGTTTTATCACAGATGACACTACCTAGACATCTTAATAGAGTAGGCTGTTTTATTAAGTTTTTCTGTCAATCCATAATTTTGTATACTGGGAACTACTCATTTGTGCATCATTGAAATAAGTGACTGTTAGATGAGAGACAACTTGAGACCCACTTTCATTTGCATTTAGCGAGTCAAGCTGTTGTTTTTCACATAATTTATTAAATGAGTTTCAGAAAGATACACACATTTTAATATGCCAGGAAAATACTTGTGATTTATCTCCTGTGTCTGTTCTTACAGATTCCATAGGAAAAATCCCACGTGTTGCATTTATCAAAATCTATCACTAGAGACTAGGAGGAGAGCTGTGTAAAATATTTGTATAGTACCTTCTCAGTGGGCTAAATGATGTGAAAGTAGCCCTCCCTCACGTTTTATTACATGCTTAAAATTAATTGCAAAATATTAATTAAAGGCTTGTTAAAGAAAATGCATTGTAAAACAGGCATTTGATTTTTTTTTTGTCTGAAATAAATGGAACGTTGAAGGATGATTTCAGTTGCTGACCTGAACAGAGCAGGAGACAGCACTAGGCAGTGGAGGCACTGAAAATAAATCTCCCCATGAAGCACGCTCTCCATCTGTCTTTTTGCCTGGCCATAGGGAAGGAGGTAGAACTTCCCTACAGTCTTCCCTCTGCAGCAGCTGAGCCCCTTTTGCAGCTCTGTCCACACTTCAGCTCCCCATAGATGACAGTGCTTATTTATTCTGGCCAGTTTAGAGCTAGAAATTATGATTTGCTTGCAGTGAGTAACAGCTCGCGAGCGGTGCCCCGGCGCAGAAAGCAGTGCTGGGAGCGTGGCACAGAGCACCGGGCAACTCCGCAGCCTGCGCGCAACCTCCCGGCACAGCCTGGGCAGCCAACCGCACCGTCGGCACACCGGGCTACGGTGAGGGCGTCTGGGTTCTGGTAAGCAGCAGTCACAGGTAAGCTCTACGTAAGGACTGAGGAGATGTCACAGTCACCTTACGGACCCACAAAAAGTTAATTTAGCTGCTGCAACTGAAGAGCCTTCTCCTGCCGTTCCGCAGCGGCTGCCCCTCTCTCGCTGCTGCCCAGCGTCAACCGTATTTACCCACGGTGTCACGGAATGAGGGAGACAGTTTAAAACAGACAAGCTGTAAATTAACATGTTCAGGGAGTGGTTTTTACATCATATTTATAAGAGCACAGATATTTATAGAATAAATAGCATAGGAATTTTATTAATAGTTGCAGGAAAGAAACAGTTTCCCCAGAATAGGCACTATGTGTAGAAGTCTGTTAGCGAAATCAGGGCTAGGGATGAATGTGGTATGTGAGGTAAAAATCCTAACACTTCAGGCGCTACTGATTTCTGTTGCATCTGTTCAGCAGCAGAAGTGGTATGCAGAGGAGCGAAGGACAGAAAGGTTGATAAAGCAAGCTATTTTGGTAAATATGATTTAGAAATAACCTCCAAATGCAAAATAGGAATTTGCTAGGGTAAGCTCACTTCTGGTGATTTGGAAATATGTGTTTCCCATTTATTACTAGTCTTTTAGAAAAATAAACTTTTTTCTGTTCTTTGAAACAAAGGCATTAGTAATGAGACATTCTATTCTTGCTCTGTGGTGACACAGATCCTCAGGGAATTAAAAAAAAAGAAGAAAGAAGACACTTAATGGCAAACCTATTCAGCAATCTAATAGTACAAACTACTTCTGAAGTTTTATCCTTTTTATCTTAAACAGTTAATTCATGTCCATCAAAACCTTTTCATGAGATGGATTTCATCTCTGAACACCATTTCATGCTTCATTATACTGCCTTGATGGGGATTTTGGGGTATTCATTACTCACTTTTTTCTCTCTCTCTCTTTTTTTTTTTTTTTTTTTTAAGTAATGGAAATATGTTAATAAATCCAGAGAGTGGGGGTTTTTCTTCCTCATTCCAGAAATATACTTCCAGGGAGCTAACACATCAACTACTTAAATGGTGTACGAGAGCTGCTTTGTGCTGTGTCTTGTGAACATTGCTCCTGCCTGGCTCCTGGTAGCTGTCGTGAAACACCGAATTCTGGGGGAGGCTCCAGGCTGGATCCTCACAGTCTCTCGCCGCCCAGGCGGGGTTCAGGCCATGACTTACAGAGGAAGTCAGGCAACTGGTTTACGTGTGCGTGTGCCTCTGCCCTCCCCTGCATGGAGTTAGAATTGTTCAGCTACGTACCTCTGTTTTCAGACAGCCATATGAGGTTGTACGTATGGAGCTAAAGGGTTGAAATTTTGGTTTGGCGATACCGTAAGGCTGGATTGTGCAGCTGCTTCCTAAACGGGACCCAGTCCCAGGAGCAACCCCGCAGAAACATACAGAGCTCCTGCCGAGACAATGGCTTTGGAAGAGCTTGTGTAACTCAGACTACAGGAAGTTTTAATCATCGTTATTATGCGTGCAAGGCAGAGATGACCAAGTGGTAATTAGCTCATTATTGATTTCTTAATAGAGTTGTCTCTTTGTTAAAAATAGGGTAATGTAAGGAAGATCGCTTATCCCTCCTGACAGTCTGTTGGAGAGGTGTTCTCAGCCTGCTTACCCTGAGGCACTTTTCCATGCCTCCTTGCTGGAAAATTATTTCCAATTTTTATCTATCTCGCTAGACCTCTCCAAGAACATCCTGACCTCCTAAAAGCCTTTTCACCTGTGAACCACTCTCCAAAGTTTACATCTATATGAGTCAGCATAAATCTGCCAAAATTGTTTAAATCAGAAGTAGCCCAGTCTGTACTTGGAATTACCCAGAGTTCTGTATTTGTGAATCATGAGGATAAAATATGTGCACTGAGGCAGTAAGAAATGTATCCTCAGTGTAGATCACTTTTTTATAGTGAGTATCTTTGAGTCACTTGCTAATTCTTCTGGTTAACTGAAAATGACTTTCGTGGTCCTTCTCCTTCTGCAGAGTACTTACTGAGTTTTAACTAGTGCCGGTAGTCTCCTTAAGATACTGTGTCCAGGGTTTGAAAAATTCCCTGGGCATAAGGTGAGAATTTGTTTTCTCTGTGAACAGTTGTAGTGTTGGACACCAGAGTTTATGAGCAGCATGCAGGTGGAGGCCAGAGATGTATCGTAAGAGAGAAGGTGCTTTGTTCTTTTGCCTCTTCTCATTAGAACCCAGAGGCAGGATAATATAAGCCTGAAGGAAACTGCTTCCCTTCACAGTCACTGTGATTGTGGGTGCTGGAGCATGTAATTACATGGAGGGAAAAGAACATGCAATGAAAGGTTGTCGAAAGCCTCAGGACTCCTAATCTCAGTGCCTGTTGCTGGGAAGGAAAGCCCTCTGTGGCAGAACACGTTTGGGTAATTGGAAATGGAACACCTACGGCTTTCATTAGCCTGACTGGACATATGTTAAATAAATGTATATTGATAGTATTTTCCCAATGTCCAGAAAGTTCTTATCTCCAAAGACAGGGAAAACAGAGGCAATATTTTATAATCTGTACATCATTCTGAAAACTATCGATTTAATAATGGTGCAGCTGACAACGAAAGCAGTGTGTAACATTCAGAGGATGTAGCTGGACAGTGCTTCTTTGAAGTTCAAGAGAGGATAAGTGATGGCAAGGAAAAAGGGAGAAACCCAGCAGTGGGGTAACGTCAGAACATCCTGACTTCTCTTTATCCAGTTCATCTTTGTTTAAAGAGAGGAAGTTAGAAAACTTTGTCTATCTTTGTGTTGGGCAAACAAGAAGGTTTTGTAAAACCAAGAACAAAGTGAGAATGTGGATTCCTTTGTCACAACCTTCAAACCAACAGAGAAATTAAGAAACAATTCTAATTTCTTATGTATTTCAGATGTATAATGAGCAATATTCTAGATACCCAGGATACCAAGTAAAAATGGGGATGTTTCATTCTGCCCCAAGAATGGAGATGGAACGTATGAAACCCAGAGAAAAAAAATATCTCTGTTGTCAGTGAGTTCAGCTGTCATTGACAAAGTCAGAGTGCCCTTGCACTCTCATGCCCAAGGCAATATGCCCTTGTGGCAAAGAATGCTAATGGTATCCTGGGCCCCGTTAGACAAAATATTGGCAGCAGTTCGAGGGCGGTGATCTTTCCTCTCTACTCAGCCCTGGTGAGGGCACACCTGGAGCGCTATGTCCAGTTCTGGGCTCCTCAGTAGAAAAGGAGATACTGGACATACTGGAGAGAAGGGCTGTGGAGATGATTAAAGGACTGGAGCAACTCACGTAAGAGCAAAGGCTGAGAGAGCTGTGCCTGTTGAGCCTAAAAGGAGACAGCTCGAGGGGGTGTGTGTCATTAATGTATGTAAATCCCTGAGAGTGGGGGTGCAAAGAGGATGGAGCCAGGCTCTTTTCAGTGATGCCCAGTGAAAGGACCAGAGTGAATGGGCACGAACTGAAACACAGGAGTTCCATTCGAACATCCTGAAACACTTTTTTACTGTGAGGGTGACTGAGCACTGGAACAGGTTGCCCAGGGAGGTTATGGAGTCTCCATCCTTGCAGATATTCAAAAGCCATCTGGACACAGTCCTAAGAAACTGGCTGTAGGTGACCCTGCTTAAGCAGGTGAGCAGGTGGCTTCCAGAGGTCCCTTCCAGCCTCAACCATTATGTGATCCCGTGATTCCCTGAAGTCTCTAGTTTGCTGTAGCAGGAGAAATAAGCTCTGACAGTAACCCCTTTAGTGCTGCTTACTGCTCCATCTGAGATGGCTACCATTTCGGGGGGGATGGCTTATAAAACTCTACAGTCTGCTCCCTTAAATATCATCTCATCATGCAAGAACTAAATCCAGGGCAGGAAGAAAATGCTTTGCTAACCAATACAGCAGTACCACAGGGTTCAGGATCTGGCTAGAAAGCAGCGAGGGGATGAATACTAGAGCTTCCCCTCCTCTCCTCCTTCACTGATGGGCGATGCTGCAATTTGACACCACAGCTTATTTTTTATGCACTCAGGAAAGGGGAAGAAGAGGCATAGTTTAGATATGCCAAGCTCTTTCTTATAAATAAAACTGTAAGATGTGGTTCAGCCTACGTACTATGCAGGAGTAGAGATGGACACCAAACATGTTTTACACACTCCTACAAAATACCTTTTTATAAATACTAGATCAATGTTTTCTCAAATACGCGATCACAGCCTTCCCAAGTCTCTAAAAGGGGCCATAAAATGTTACTCAGCAGAGTCAGCCGCAGCAGCTCTGCTCCTACAGGGCAGAGGAGTGTGAACAGGCTGTAATCGCTGCCTTCAAGTGTTGTCAGTAGTCAGGGTCCTATTAGCTGTCTGTCTTTAATTGGTGGCAACGGTTCAGACCATTGAACAAAGACACATGAGCCAAAAGGACATTGCAGGTTCCAAAAGTTGAAGAATCACAGCGTCAGAGCAATGGACCTACTCGGGTAAATTGCAAACACACCCCAAATTCTCCCGCAGATACTAGCGCTTGTTACCAGTGTGATTGCAGAGGAGACGCGTTACTGCTGTTAAAGGAGTGCGGTGTAACATGGCCAGCTCCACTGCGTTTCTGTTTTGTACTCGAGCAGCGTTAAGGAGATTAAGGAGACCCCATGAGCTAGTGAGCAAACACTGGCCCAATAACGAACTCCTCCAACTGATGTGTTCTGCATACGCTGCTTTCAATAAGCAATGGTACAACTATAGCAGAGTGTCTGAAATATACAGCTCTTCAAAGAAACAGCCACAGAATTGTTTGAACCAAGTCAGCCTTTTTTAAAAGAAAGATGAGAAGACAAGGAACTGCAGGTTCTCTTGTTCACTGAGTTCTGTTAAATACGTTATTTATTGTTATTTTAGTATATAGTTTACTTATTTTATTATTGTTATTTTAGTATATAGTATATAGTTTTTAAAAGATTTTACAGTCATCGGCAAGATTCTCTAAAGACACATACTGTAGTCCATGCATGATGAACCGAAGCTCCCAGTAATGTCAGTGACAGCTCTGGATCAATAGCGAAATTAGCCACAGGGGTCTCAGATATGCTGCAATAATCACCGCGTCTCCTTCGTGAGGGCTGGAGGGCTGAAGGAGAACTGCTATAAGTAGACAGCATGAATATAGTCAGGTCCTGTATGGGGCTGGTCAACATCTGACCTCAGGTCTCATAGTGACAGAAAAAAATCTCTTCCAGAACAAATGTGGGGGGGTTGTTTGTTTGGTTTTTTTAAAGAAAGGATTTTCTCTTTCTAAACCACTGTGTCATGCTTTGGCTTTTATGTCTCTGACTGGGCATGCAGTCATGAGAGCTGTGCCATTTATTTCAGTTGGGAGAAGAATTGAGGTGCTTGAATGATCTCTTTGGAGGAAGGACTATATTAATCTAGGTCTTGCGTAGCCCTTTATATATTTATGAGGCTGTTTAATGGATTATTAATAAAGTCTCTTCAGATCTTACATGCTGTCATCATATTCTCCCTGTTTCACCAGTGATGCCAGCTTTAAGAGATTTTTAGAATTTCCCACAAGCATCTTCTTGTTTCCTTGCATGCCTGGAATGTGATCCCTGTGGCAGTGTCTGAAGTTTCTACAGTGCCCTCCTCTAACTCTTCCTGGTAACCTGCATCTACGATGACTCTGTGTAAAGAGCCTGCCAATGCTGTCATTCTTGTTACTCTTACTAAAACCATCCCTCTTCTACTTTGTGCAAAGACCATCTTTTCGTTATAGAAGTGTACCTGAGGGTACCCAGGGGACTGTGTGGTTTCAGTCTGAAGAGAGTGCCATTATATATTACTGAAATTGTGATCAGAGCTGATTTTAGTCATCAAATTGATAGTATGGCATAGTTTATTAAACTAATCATCAATGTGCTATCTTTTAACAGTTTCAAAACAGTTATTAGTGCACTATTTTTATACACACATATATTTTTAGGAGGCCCAAATGAATTCTAACAGATGTGTTTTTTCAGCTGTCACCAAAAATTTCATTGTTAATAATTTTTGAGACAGCTCCTGGAACATCCTATGCAGCTGTGCATCTACAAGTAACGGAAATGCTTCATTTCTGTTACTCTCCTGAGCACCTGCAACAAGTATTTCCCTGGGACGCAGGGAAAGACGAAAATACAGTATAAGGAAATGATGGTCCACTTTCAAGTAGGTCCACAGAAAAAAATTATATAGTCCCGTCATTTTTGGGAAAGGGGCAGGTCACGTCCTCACCCTCATTAACAGTGGGAAAGCTACAAGTGTTTAAATGGGCAAAAAAAGCCAAAATCTTGAATGTCATCATGGTTTTTATATACAGCACAATTTGAGGACAGCAAGACCACTTACTCAGGCTCGTTCAGCCACTGAAGGCTTAGCCCTAATAAAAATGATAGTCCTTTATTGATTGACCCATAGGTCATTGCTCAGGTAAAATTGCTGTAAAATGCCTTTCTTGGACGCTTGCTACAAGTAAAGGCCATGATTCGTCTTAGCCTCCTGTTCCATAGAGAACAGAGAAACATATCACAAACACCTGTGAATTTCTGAAACTCTGATCTGATTTTTATCTGACCTTTTCCTGAAACATTATCACACAAATATATATTTCCAGTCAGACCTTGGTTCTAAATGGATAAAAGGACCAGAGAGAAAATAGTATGTTTCATTTTGTTGCTTGTTTGGGTTTTTATATATATAAATCTCCAGTAAATAAATCTCTGAATGAAAAATTGATGCAGTTTTCTTTTTTTACCTTTCTCCCCTTATCAGAAATGCACTGAGCCTTATCTCGCTGAAAATATTCACTGATCTTGGCTATTCATTAAAAGTAATGGAACAGCTAAATAACTTTGGTACACAGCAGCTCCAACATCTTTTGTTTAGTTTCTTCAATAAATCATGTTGTCAGAGGTTACTTTATTTTACTATTGTGTCACTGTAAAAGGATGAACTATATTTTGAAAATTTCCATCCCTGTTGCTTAAGCTTTGCTCTACTAAGTTTAATACCCTGACAATTCCAGCCATAATTTACTCCTTGGAACAGGTCATTAAGTACACATTGCTGCTTCAGACTTCTTCTTTGATCCATTGCCTTTTATAAAATATAGAAACAGTCTAAATAGTCTTCATAGAAAGAATTTTCTTTTAGGTTGGCATTTAACTATGAATCATAATATGTAATTCACCCACCCATCCAGAAGAATTTCTTGCACCACACAGATACGTTGCTTTCATTCTCAGAAAGCCATATGGTGCTTCATCATTTGCCACAGCGGGCTGATTCAGAAATAATAAGGTTAATCGTATTACCATAGCTAAGTGAGCAGATGTGCTGGTAAAGCAGGTAGTATCTTCTGTGTTACCTGGAGATAATACAGTTGCTCTGTGGCAGTCCGCCAGGGATTGTCAGAGGCACTTATGGGAATCTGATGTGATTTGGTGTGTAAAACTATCAGGGGAGCTTGGCTGGAGATGTGTTATAGTGTTAGAAGCTTCTCCCATGGGCAGATCAGAGCAGTTAATAACACATCAGGGAACGGTCACTGTGACGATACTGCTAATCCCTAGGGAGGAAATGTCATCTTTTTCCTCCAGGGACTTGTACTAAATCGCCACAAAGTATGAACGTTTATGAATGAAATAATCACGTTGCAATTATGGGATCGCTTCTGTCACTCCCCAAAACCTGAGCCTTCAGAGCATCCCATTTGGGTCTATTAAATCAGTTTAAGTATTTGCAGGACCCTGCATAGACAAAGCATCTATTTCTACAGTGATAATGGGTCAAATTGCTTATCCTTATTCTGTTGATAATATCTCTGTCCAGAACAGGTCTGTTTCAAATAATGGCCTTTAAACTGTCTTTAGAGCCAGACAGTTTTTAAGTTAAGAGAGATTGTTTTGAGAAAGACCGGTGTTGTCTGTAAGTAGGTATGTGGTAACTGCATAGGTCATTTCATCCTCCTAATGTACAGACAAATTTTGCTATCCATCATCTAAATAGTCCATGAATCTTCACCCAACACTTCTAGTTTATCCATTTTTCATGTTTGTTTTTTTTTGTAGATATTAATCATTTAAATCTATTTATAAAGGTAATGTATTTGCATGTCTAGACATCTGAATATTCAAGCTCCATTTCTCATTCCATGCAGCAAAAATTGATTAGCCGTACCTAGAGAAAATTTGTCAGAGAGTAACTGCCAATATTAACATCTGCCAGCCAATCTTCTTTATAATCAGCAGCAAAAAGAAGTGATTTTGCCTCTTGGGAGAGCTTTCAAAGTTTCCTGTCTCAATTTGCAGTTTGTATCTCTCAGGGGGGTGAACATGAATAATATTACAATTCTCCATAGCTTCATCTATCAAATGTGTAAACTGATGACAGGATCCTGGTAACAAAACACTGGGACAGCGGCGTCCCCCAGGCTGCTCTATTAAGAGAAAAAACAGAGTCAGCTTAAAAGACTTGTGGTCTGAAATGAACTCTTGGGGCAGAATTGACCCAAGGTATGCAGTTGATAGAAAAGAAAAGATCAGTGCAAGTACAGAAACAGTTCTCATGTCTCAGGGAAAACAATGTTAGATCTTAGCAGCACTATGCAGCTCAGGGTGTGTGCACTTCAAACGAGCCAACAAACAAACAGAATGTTAGAGCTGAGACATCAAAACCACAGAGACTCGGTGGATGCCAATTCCTATTAATTTTAATGGGCATCTAGCATCCAGATTCCCTGGAATTGTTTGAAATTCAGTACAAAGCATTAATAAATGCTTATATTCCCCCCTGTCCTCCTTATTCACATCAGCGGTGACTTTTAATGTGGAAACTAAACCCAGGATCTAGCTGAGGGGAAGGCAGTCAGGGTGTAGTAGAGGTATGGAGATGCCTCGTCAGGCCAGGGGCAATGTGGGTACCTTCATAATAGCCTCATTCCTTTCCCTGTACTCAGAATAGGAATCGAGTAAAAGGTGACCCCCTTTTCTGGAGCGCTGCAGTAGTCCTTGGTATGCTAAAGAGTGGCTGGGGGAGTTCCCAGGCAGGTCCTCTTGAGCAAAGATGTGCAGTGTGGGAAGCCACCACCAGCCGTATGCCAGTCACTAACAGGCTGGAATGTTTCCAGTAGTTCCCACTCGCTCACAGACCTGGGGCAGCTCAAGCTGGAGTACACATGGTTCTTCATAGCCGTAGGAACTGCAGGGAGGACTGGCTTGCAGTACATTTTAAAAAGCAAAATCAGAAATCTGCCGCCTGCACCTGCCTGCCCAGAAAAGCCAGTGCCCCTGCAAACAGGGCTGCGCGTCTTCCATCCCCCCCGTGCGGTATCTGCCTTCCCACACCTTGGCAGGGCACCCACCTTTTCTGAGCCCCCAGCACGCAAGAACACACGGAACCCCAGCCAGGAAGGTTACGGTGCCGAGGATCTCTGTGGTTACACCATCTTTCCCCTTCTATAGGCCTGAATATTATGACTACTGGAGTATTCATAGGGGAATTTAAACTGTAAACTGAAAGGTTATTTCAGAATTCGTATTGATGTCTCAAATGGCACTTCACAAAACTGTTGGAATATTCTGGTCTTTAATGATGACCTATTTAAAGACTGGATCTGCAGTGCTTAAAGCAACTAGCCTTAAAATCTTTTACAAAAGGAATATTAGGATTGCTTCATTTCTTGTGTTAATTTTCTGCTGTACCGTTCAATAGAAGAGCAAAAAGCTTGAGGCAAACTAGTAGTTATTGGTCATATACAGTATTTATTAAGAAAATGTGTTGGGAGATAAATTTATGTTCCTTAGTTATTTTGAGTTGCCTGAAAAGAATTCTTCATCATACTCGAATTCAGATTATAAGAACTAACCAATGAATCACAAGTGAGAGCGTTTTCCTTGGCTGTAAAGTATATTTGCCATCCTGCAATACACAATAATAAGAGAGGTAGAAAGCAAGTAAAATGACTGAACCCACTCTAAGAGATTACTTGTAGACTAGCCATCACAATCAGAACGTAACTGAACAAAACATATCCTCACAGATAGTTGTAAATTAACATAGTCTGATTGACCTCGGTGCAGCCAGATTGATTTACAGCAGCATCTGTCCCCTTCTACTTAGTCTACAGGCTAAGCAACGATTTTATTCGTGAGTGGTTTTGTCCTAGAGATAAAAGGCTATCTTTCCACTTGCCCTCCCCTTATTTTTTAAAGAGGCTGTTGCCATATTATTTGAAGAGCCAACAACTGACTGAGCTGTGCTCAATATAAAATCATCATTTATACTTCGGCTCGGAAACATGTGCACCAAGATTGAAGTTATTTTACTCCCACGGGGGTAACACTCTATTTTAAGTGCCCATTAACTAATCCCAAACAGCAGTGGAAAATCAGTGGAAATACATGTGACATCTACATGAATACCAAGTGAATTCATGAAGATTACTGCTGAATACAAAATTATTCCACTATAGAAGGGATACTTAGACGAAAAAGTTGCTGAAATAAGGAGCTAGTCATAAAAAATATGTGTCCTTCAATAATAGTTCTTTTATATTATATGGCTCTACTCATGGCAGTTAGTCTGCATTTCTGTTATAAATCCTAGCATTCAGGGGCTTAAAACTTGCCTACTAAAACTTAGTCTGTGACTTGGTAGTAACGCGTATGTGTCTGGGATTAAATTATGTTTTAATAAAAAAATATAACAGCCACTTATTAAAGTTGAGTGAAATGTTAAGGGATTCAAATGCTGTTTAGCATTGTTAATATCTTGCTTTTAAAATACAATTATATAGACACTTTCAAATATATACTTGTTACTGATTGGTCCCACTAAACAGTTATGAGAATTTCAGGCGATGTCTGGCTCCGCTCACACGCCACTGACTGCGTGAATGTCTCTTGATGCCAGTGGAAGGGTGTGATCTATAGACTCGCAGCATCAGCACGAGAGGCAAAGACCTAGCTGTTTATTTAGCTCCCAGCATCTACGTGATTGTTAATAGACCTCAATTTCTAATGGCTTGGGACTACTTTGTTAAAAATATTTAGATGCTTAATCCGTATGTAGGAAGCTTCTCTTGGATTTTAGAAGTGCTGAGTTCTCCCAGCGCCTACTGAGTTTAAACTGGGTCAGCAAATCCCAGTGGGTATCAGCATAGGTGCCTAACTCTAAGTGCTAAGATTTGAATGTCTAGTCCTGATTAATGCGAATAGCTGGTACTTTGTCTTGCTAAATCTCATGCTGTCTGAATATTTGTACAATTACCTCATAAGCTGTATGGGAGGGAGAGCCTTAACCCACACCGTCAGCACTGTCAGGATAAGCAGGAAGAAAAGGAAGACTTGCTCACTAACTGCCTCGGACAGAGGTCCCAGGACAATTCAATTCTGAATGCTGAATGTAGAATCCAGAATACAATATGCAACATGGGAAAAAGCAGATTTATCATTATAGTGAAACCAGAGGTGCTGTAATCTAGACATGTTCAGAATGATGAAACACATTTAAAATCTGCCTTGTTATTATCTGCTAACCCAATTTACTACACGAGTTGATTTTCCAGTCAATTTCTCTGAGTTAAAATGACTAGGATAGAGTACCCATCACATTTACTCACATTTATTCCAATATTTGTATACAAACGGTTCTTGTCTTTAAAATTTAAAGATATCTCTCTCACACACTCATTTGTTTCTAACCTTCACCCTAGCATAGCCTCTCTATGCAAACATTCTCCCAAAACATTAACTGATATATTAATGCCATTTCCCCATCCTAGACACCCTGAGTTGATGGTTCTTCAGAGGGTAAGCAATCCTGAATCTCATAAAATTACAGGAAAAGGGCTTTTATGGAAGGTTAGTTTATGCTGGGGTGTTTTGAGGTAAAGACAGTCTTTTTTTGCAGAGTCAGCACGCTACGTAGCAAAGGGATATCCAAATTCAAGACCAGGAAACAACATGCTGTATAATACAAATGATCTTGAAAGTCATATTGAGAACTAAACAGCAAACGGCCGAGGTGCTTGCCCTTCTGAATATTTCTGCAAAACAGAGCAAAACAAAATAAATTCCCCAGAAGGGAAAAAATAATGGATGAAGTGAATTGATCTTAGCAAAAGATGTGATGTTTTGATAAGAAATACCTTACATGCGGTAGCCAAATCACACGCTGGTTTTGGATGGCTGGGTCCCTTGGTTAACACACCGCCCTTTGATTCTGAAAACCCTCGTGGAAGATGTTGGTTATTTTTTGTTCATTTACTGTGGTTTGTAAAGTAGATGACAGACATAATAAAAAAAAAAAAATGGAGGTAGATGTAGAGATTCATAGAATTCAAGTGAGATTGAAAGGAAACTGAGGGGAAACCCTTGCGACAGCCCCATTTAAGAGGAGGTTTGCAGCTGCATTCTTTGTTTCTGGCAGTCTGGATGTCTACATTTCTTTTAGAATACCTACGTACTGCTGTAACCAGCAAGTTATGAAGATCATTGAGCTACACCTAACCTAACGTTAAATTGGAGCTCCATTTACAAAACTGGTTTAACACGTGGACAAGAAGCAAAGCTGAAGTAAAACTTATTTCTCAGACGAGATTCTCATATTCTGAGTTAAACAAAAGGAAACAGCTGAAAGAAAAAGTACATATCAAACAATGTGAGGGTAACACATCAAACCCGTTAGGTTCTTACCATTTCTTCACTTAAATAGGAACATTTAAATATGTACCTGATAAAGTTAACTTTATAGTCCCAATTTTATGAAAGCGTATCTACTTCATCCACTTTCTTAATTGACTTTCCTAAATCCTTTGATAAATCTTCCCACTTCCTTGAGCCTTATGAAGAACTTGACAAAAGCTGAACAGCTGGTGTGTGCTGCCCCCACATTTTCCACGTTGACCAGAACTGCTGCGTTGTTTGCTTTGAGCTCTCCCTGACCACTTTTTGTGTCCATCCGTTACCACTTCTCATTTCTAGTCTACTTCAAGAATAAGGGTCTGGAGTCAGATCTGGGGTATTTGTTCTGTTTGTCCAGTAGCTTCCACAAGAAGATCATGGGAGAGGAACATGGTGTGTAGTTGTTACTGTAATACACTTAATGACAATTTAAATATTTAAAGCTTTGTGATCAATTTTAAAGTTTTGTGTGAACATTGTGCTAGAAAGCTGTACATCACCCTTTATTCCTGTGTGTGCAGTCATTCGTTTGTGGTTTATCATTTGTCCTTTTTCTCAATGTGTTGAATCGTAGTTGATTTAAGACAGTGAAAGAAACATGGAAAATGGCAGTTACTTCTTTCAAAATTTTGAATGGAAAATCACAGTTACTTCTTTCAACATCAGGATGAGCTGCCATTTTCTTATACATCGTACATGAAATTATTAATCTCAGCAATTTTCTCTACCATTTTTACAGTTCTCAAAGAAATCACATTGCACTGAAACCACTTTGTCTGAATCAAACATGGTTTGCAGCTTTTTTTTTATAGTCCCATCAGTACTAACAGGACAATTCAGATTTTTTTGTTGTTGTTTATTGAGTACAATGATTTACCGATTCTTTTCTCCTCCTTATACCCTATCTGTATGCATTGCATGCAGTGCATTTCCTGTAATTAAATCACCAGATTGCTGTCAAACCAATTGTTTTATTTAGTTATTGTGGAATTGAAGTCATGTTAGTGCCTTTACTCATTTGTTAACTGAGGGGGAAGTAGTTAGATATTTCACTTGACTATTAGCTGCAGGAGTCAAACCATGGCAGAACAAAACTATGTAAAATTGCTTTGACTTTTGTGCAAGAATTAGACTAAAAGAAGTGCAGATTGCCAGATTTTTTTAAATATAGTTCATATGCCAGCACAACCCTACAAGTTCTGAGAGCTAAGGTGTGTTACCTATTTAAGGACAAATGAAATCGAAACACGCGGCCCTTTGCAGAATTGAGGTCTTTCAGAAGCAGTCAGGCAAATGGGATGAGGTGGGAGGGAGCTGGCCCCTCGGGAAGATGGCTTGCGTTGCTGCTGTCACTCCTGAACCTGCTGCTCAGTGCCACACAGAGCTTAGCTAGTGCATCGGCGGGGTCACGGGTGTCTTACACTACTGCTCACCTGACCTCTAGATTCCTTTCTGAGCTGGCAGGACAATTTAGTCTGTGGACTGATCATTGAAAAAGATATCTCATAATTAAATTACTATAAAAGTGAAAGCCATTATTGAGACCTCCAAATGTGAATTCCTGTTTACCATGGAACATGAATAATTTTGTTAAGAACTTAAACATCCGTTTCAGCTGTGTTCTGCATGGTTTATATGGCCGTGTTTGATGTGGAACCACCAGTTACCGGATGGGGTGCCTCAGTCGCTAGTTATCGTGAGAATGGCTGTTGTTCACTGATCCGAGCCAGAGCCTCTCAGCTCTGGTGGTATGTGTATATCCTGGCACGGGGTTGCTGCGTGCGTTACCAGGGAAATAAGAAAGGTCCATCTTTGTCCTTCCTCACTGATGATGGTGACATGGGCTTCAGCACAGAACACCCTGGGTTTATATTTACTTCAAAAATATTTGATCTGCTATTCTCTTGCTGTCCTTGATTAGAGCTAGAGCTACTGCATTTCATCAGCCAACTGCACTACGGCCGTAGTGTAGCTGTAACCTTTGCAATTCTGGGACAAGGTTAAGCCCCAGGAAGCCGAGTATCACATTACACACAGAATGTTGAATTCAGCTTCTGAAAATCCAGGTCCTATTCAACAAAGTTCAGAGCGTATTGCGGCTTTCCTTTGGCTATTGTGTACCAGTCCTATGTGTGGAAAGAAAGCAAAATTATTTTCATGCTGCACTTTCTAAGGAGTAAAACATTTTTATAGGTGTCACTGGGAGAAAGTATTTAGCTAGCAGCCTTTAGGAGAACAATATGTAAGCTTTACACCCTTCTTCAACTTAGCATGTAGGCGTTCTCATCTTATCCATTAATAAGCTCTTTTTATTTTGATTTTTCATCAATGTTTATCTTTTAAATCCTGTGGTAGGATTTTTTGTGTTGTGTTTTTTTTCTCAAAAGGACTATATTTCATTTGGTATTCTACACGGCCTATTTTTCCTAAGGTGGATTTCATCTCTTACTCATCTTCCAGCGCAGTGGTCCCCATGAGCACATAACCCTGGGGCTCCACTTTCTGCAACATCTCTTCCCTGAATACAGTATCAAGGTTATTGCAGTGGCATGTAAAGATTTACGTGGCACAGACTCAAGTTACCTGGAAGGCTCTTTCTCCCTTTCTAACTCTAATCTCCATGGTTAGAAACAATAGAACTCTCTACCCCTGGACATGATCAGTGAGTTTACATTATTTTAGAGCAGTTTATGATCTTGCAGCTTGCTACTTAATACACAGGAATGAACACGTAATGCCATTCGGTGATCAAAGTCAACATTTGCTAAATTGGCAATGTTATGCATTTAAAAAAAGGAAAACAGCGTGCACAAAGAGGATAAAAATGCCTTCCTGTAGAAAGCTGAGTCACTGAAACAGATCCGGAGACTTTGGTAATTTAGTTTATGTTATACTTGATATAACCATAGCGCATTAAGCAAGATGGCATCCAAGCCTAGTGAAACAGCAAATCACATTATCTGGTTAGGCTACTAGGTCAAAATTTCACCAGGAGATTTTTCAAAATGAGAGAACAGAGTAAAAATACTTGAAAGCAAAAGACTGTATAGATAATTTGTTTGTGGATGTAATTTTCTAATTTTCCAATATGAACTGTAATGCCATTATATGTGTCAAGTAGCGCACTCTCTGAATGCTTGATTGTTTTCTGGTGTCTGTAATGAACCTAAAAAGTAAAGGTTTTTTTAACACTGGTGCTAAGAAATGCATAGAGAAAAGCATTGGCCGTGAACAGCAACAGAAGATTTTAGTGGTATGACGAAACTGAAGCACACTGCATACTTCTAAGTGCCATCTATTGGCATTTCTTTCCTTAGATGCTACATGTATTCGTATGTAGAGAAGTCCAACAGTCTAAGCCATAATCTGTATCATTAAACTTTTTAGCTTCCCATCATTATTTTAATTGTGGCCTTATTTTCCCAGTCTGTATCTTAAAGTATGCAGTTTTCAGGTACTTATATTTGCTTTTTATTTAGTTCATCACCCAGACAACAGTGGTTAAAGAAATAAACATTGTGAATCAAAACTCAGAATGAATCATCATCCGTGTTCTATCATTACCATGTAATGTTTCAAAGTGTATGAAAATTGCATATAACAAACTTGTAATTTGATCTCTACCTTCATCATTACTCTGTATTAATAAAAACTAAAGTAGTCAAGAATTCAAAATCCATGGTTGGAAAAAGCAGAGACAATTTTCATTTGGAGAAATGTAGTAATTTGCTCGGCTCATGTACTCAGCACTTCATACTTGTGTTCAGTATGTCACTGAGAAACATGTGGTACTGCAGCTTTTTTCTGGCCAGACTGGATCAACTCCAGTATCAATTTTCCTGCAGTGATGAAATCTGCCTTGAAAATTCTGTCCTCAAAATGCGTTTCCTAGTGGAAGCATGGAATGATGTGTATGCAGGGGGTGCACGTGTGCTCTGATAAAGAGATTAAAATAAAGAACCGAAGGCCCAGCCGTGCCTTAGAATCATGATTGCTTCTTCGGGACAGTGGAGGTATTTAAATGTCTAACCTGCCATGTGTCGGCTTGTATTCCTCATCTTATTTTCAAACCACTAGGCTTGGATACAGCTGCTGTGTCGTGAGAGGACTGCCGTGATGCTCTTTCGTGGCAAATAAACCCTGAGGATGGGTTTGACAATAGGAAACGTTAGCTAGCATTCATTTTAATTTTTTCCATTACTCTGTGTGAGACCCATGCATGAAACTTATTTGCTAACATTTTTGTGGCTTTATTCTAGTTTCTTTATAAATATCTGTGTCTGTGACAAGGACCGGTATCAATAAATGTATTTCTCAATAAAAAAACAAAACAAAAGAAAAGAAAACAAAACAAAAACAAAAAAAAAAAAAACCAAAAAACCCCAAAAAAACCCCAAAACCCCAAGATGTGGACAAAAGAGAAGACCCTGGCAGACTTCCTCACTATGATTAATATCTTAGCGTAAAAAGTCCCGTTTTCATACTCCAACGGGGATTTTTTCCCTGCATGTCTTGACAAAACGTTTGCCATTTCATGGCGACAGTCATACTGATGGTTCGTAGTCGGTCTGTGATGAGGTAGTATTGCCAGGTCTTTCTCCACCTCTGTCATTTTCAAGCTAATGAGGTCCCCAGTTGTACTGGAGATTCTTGTTATTCATCCCTAAGTGAATGGTTGTGCGTTTTGTACTGTTACATGTCATCCTATTTCCATTACTCCAGTTCTACATGTCATCCAAACTGTCCTGTCGGGTATTCCACTCTTCCTTCGCATTCATGATGTCTCCCAACTACGTTTCAGCACCAAATGTCCCAAGCATTGTCCCAAGGTTTTGTGTCAGCTTAGCAATTAAAATGTTAAATAAAATGGGCCCTAACACTAATCCATTCAAAAAACTCCACCAGCAATCTTCCTCCCTAACGAGGAGTTTAGCCTGAGCAGATGAGGAACTGCTGGAGTCAGTAGAATAAATTTTTCTTATGGGTCGCTTTTATTCTGTTGTAGTCACGGTAAAAGACCAGTGTTGTGAGAAGGGAGAGCTAAAATCAATGGGAACTATTTAGATGCTTAAAGTTAAGTGTTTGCTCAAATTTTTAGCTATAAATATCAGAGGTAAAATTTCCCTCTTAAACTTTCTGCCTTGAGTGGAATCTTGTTGCCTGTGCATCCTGTTGCCAGAGCAACCTGTGCTGGCACTGGTGCAGTGGCAAAGATCAGCTCCCGCTTTCGGAACAGACATAACGACATAAATGTCTGCATTAGGTTTGAATTTTTCAAACACTCAAAACAACATTATCTATTTTCCTTATTTCATAAAAATACAGATTTTTTTTTTTTCACCTCTGAAATTAGTAGGGAACAGCGAACAGCATTCCTTAGTAAAGAACACCCGTTATTATAGCTTTTGCTAATTGTTTAATAATTAACATTATTGTCTGAAATACGTGAGGAGAGGCAATGTACTGGTATCAATCTGACGTCCACACTGACAGGAGATGCAAAATTGTAACAGATATAGCTTGTGATGATGGAAGACTTGAAGGAAAATTTGCAGAAAGCTTTTTTGATTCAGCCTTTGAGCCTCAGCTTTCCGCAGCTCACAGGTCCTACATGCCTAAAACTTCCTGGGTTTAACTACCCCCGGCAAGATAAAGGAAGGTCAGAGCATACCAGATAGGTAATTCCCCTCTGACCAGAACCCCGGCTGTACGGGTCCTCTTTTGCGGCCGAATCTCCTCACACATACACAATCCAGTGCCCGCTCAATTAGATGCTTGGTTAGAATTTTATTTTTCATTATTTCATCTGCTGCTGCAGAAAAAAATTATACCTAACTGAATGTCTAGCTTGGTTGGGTTTTGTTCAGTACTTTTGTAATAAAAATAGCGAGTACTAAAAATTGTCAGTCTTAATTACTGCACCACAGAGTACAAAAAAACCCACACATAAACAAATATTGAAGGATTATCTCCTCGTAAAATCCAGGGCAGATTATTGTATAGCATATACGAGATTTTAATGTTCAATACAATTAAGTCTTCTGCTGTGCTGTAAACTTTACTGAATACGCTGGTGAAAAATAATACAAAAACTCGTCAGCTATTCCCAGCAGACTTTGAATGCGTTTTCTGGGTGTAGCTGCATAAATTAGAATGAATTTTCTTTCATTATAGACAGTAAAAAGAAGGATTAACGTGGAAATGATTTTCAGCAAAAGTTCCTGTCACGAATATAGACAACACAGTGCAGCATTAACTAGATAATCTGAAGAACCTCGTGGCTTTTGATATTATGAGAAACACCATGGTCTTTCCTTTCAGGACCTCTGACACAATTTTTCTATACTATTTACAATATTTTTCAAACACCTTTCTTTTCAATCCCGAGCAATCAATGAACACAGTGATCATCTCTGTTTCATAATGCTGAGATACCAGCTGGGATTGTTATCCTTTTTGATGGAAACTGTGTAAACCTTTACTCATGGACAAGTGCATCAGAGTAGCTTTTCAGTCCGGCAGCGTATCTGTTTCTTCTCCGTAGGTTAATCCTGTTTTTCGCCATATGATGAGGCAAAAGATCTGTAAAACAGAAAATGTCCCACACATAAACTGCCCAGAACTGATGGTCTTTGAAGTTGGCATCGTGCCCAGCTGGACCCGTGGCTGCTGCAGAACTGCATTTCCACCTGATGTTCTTCCCCAGCCACATCGTGGTGCTGCGAACACTTGAGCATTTTGCCTGAGTACACTCGGGTTTAAACACATTTCTGAGCCCACGCCGTGAGTAACGTTCGCATGCAATGTTATTAATTGTGATGCATGAGCATGTGTTATCTCGGTCTAATGTCAGAAATTTAGAAACAACACCAAGCACTCTTCAGTAGTATTATCCCTTTCTCCTGAATGAAAACCATTTATCTACTTTGCTCAATTTTCCATCTGCCATTTTCCTTAAATTATAAGAAACATTCTTTTGCTAGTCTACGGGGAAATATACAATCGCATGGTCTCTTACAGTCTACTGTGTTCAAAATTTAATATTTATCAGTTTATTGGGTCTGAGAAAAGTGTTCTTCCCTACGGCATGGTAGCAGGCAGCAGTAACCAGAGGCCGGTGTTTATGCTAATAAGTAAGAAATATAGATATTCTCCCATGCCATGATTACAGATCAATCAATTATGATGAAAACAGAAAATAAAAGGAATGTTTTCCCACTGTACATTCTGCAGTGCAAGAGAATTTAGGATTTATCCAAATTGGTCAATATTTTCATAGTTTAAGACAAAGCAGAAAATTTACTTCATATCTACCTGGCTTAAATAAAAGTAAATCTCTCCAGATTATTAGTTTCCAGTCTTCTACAGCTTATTGCTTCTTTTCCATTCATTCTTTAAATACAAAAACCGGCAAATATCTCATTTCACTACAGCTTACTGTCAGCTCCCAGGTGTACCACACTCTGCTCTTAGCAGGGCTTACAGCTTTGGCCCACGACTTGAGCAGAATTATTCCTGGAAATAAACCCAATACAGACTAAGGCCTGCACTGTGAAGTCCTAAATGTGTTTGCTAAGAACTAAAATTAATACTAGCCTGGTTTCTGTTTTCCGAGGGTCTTACATCACGCCTTCTTCGTGGATGTTCTGAAAATCACATTAAAGGTCAGTTGAAAAACCAGCTGCAAATGTACCTGTAAGGCTGAATGCTTCTACAGACTCCTGTAAGAACTCGACTAATATTATTCACCATTTTAAGCACAGTTGCTGAGGTTAATTAGATTTCTGACCCCTAAAAATTTTAAGTGTCTCTGATGACTTACTTTCTAACTGATAATTTTGTGTGAGAAACAGAAAAGGAATAACAAATAGACTATGAATAAATAAACTCTTCATGTTCATTCATATGAGGACAGAGAATATGTTTCTGACATTTAATTAAATACCCAAACGTCCACGAGATCTATAATAAACCACTTTGCAAGACGGCTAAATGTCAGAGAAAAACACATTTTACATGAAATGTTTTTCTACCACTGAAGCTGTGAAGAAGATACAACGTTTTTTTTAAATGACACAGAAAAAAACAAGCACATATTTTATCTTGAAAGTACTTTTTCAAAGGCTTCTGAACAGCTAGTTGTTTGCAGTATGATGAGTGGAATTATTTTAATTTATCACACAGGAGTTTGAAACATTAGTTTTACAGATACGCCAGGCTGTTCTAATATAATTCAAGTCCTGAGACTTACACTATTCGATGCGTAGCAAAACACTGGAAACATTAAATTGATTCTCTTACTTAGCTTCACCTGGCACATTTCGCTGGGATCTGCAGATTTTTTCCTGTATGTAAAAAACTCTTCTAACCTATTCCCCATGTACACGTTACTTCTTCCTTCCTTTTTGGTCCAAATCTTGACAACACGCTCTGAGCTGCTGCGGGGCTGTGTGCTTTCCCCTGCCCCCCCGGGCTGCTGGGGCTGCCGTACTTGCCCTGTGGTGTGGGGCTGCCCGACACGGCCCTCCGCGGGCAAGGAAACAAGGGAAAGCTCCACTCCTTTCCTGCGCTCCTGGATTCAGCCGCAGAGGGCAGCCCATTGTCAGAAAGTTGACTTGCCAAGGTGACAAGTGTGGCCAGATTTGCTGTGACTTGTCTCTCTGCTTTTTAAAAATACAGGGAAAGTTTGTCTGAAAGGTGCTGAAGTTACGGCCAGAATGAGATTCATGTGCAGGTCGTCTTTTACGGAGGCATAGCATCGCTCCTGAAATGCCGGGAGGTTTTCACCTTCTTGCGTCAGGAAGGTCGTTGTGTAAATGAAAGATCTGCAAGGTGGCCCGAACAGCAACTGTAGAAAAAAAAAATATGTGTTGTCATTTTCAGTGGTACTGCAAGAGAAGAGGCCACAAAGAAAATCATACGGGCATTATATGGCATAAGGCTCAGGCTGTCAGTTTGCTTCTCTGGAGTAGTTGCTTCTGGACAATCATATACTTTTGCATTGTATTTCTTTGCATGAGGTATCAAGGGTAGGATTTAACTACTCAAAAATGATGTACGTTCCACTTGGCCCCAGTATACGTAACCAGCGTTTCCCACCAGTTTAGAAGTGACATTCCGGCCGCCTGTTGGCAGCGCTGGCTGCTACAGTTGACCTATTGGTAAATCCCTGCAAAACGTCGTACTGTCTCCTCGAGACCAGAGATGCAGCGGGACAGCGTTGTCTGGAGCTAGATCCTCTCCAGTGGTGTCACCCCGCCTGCCCTGCCAGAACATCATGCGTATTGGCATCAGGCACTGCCACTGTCCCCTGGGCTCCTGGTTACCTGCTACGTCTTTCCAAGGGCAGCTATTGCAAATGTCGTTGCATTTGCTCACCATGTCAAAGCAAATACAATTGTTTTCACATGTCACTCACCACGGTGGGTCTGCTGTTACCTGTAGTGTAAATGGATAGTTAATTAAATTGCCTTCATAGAGCTTTGTAAAAAATCTATTAAACAAAGAATCACTGGTATAAACAAACAAACCTGGGTCAGTTTCAGCCTTTGACCTCTTTAGTGGATTTTCTGTTTTTATCCGGAGAGCTTCTTTATATTTTTCCTAATTTGCCACCAATATTTTAAAGCAGGTTTGTTGGGTTTTTTTAAGAAAGAAGAAAAAAGAAGGATAAGATTTGACACTGATTATTGTTAGTCTGTTCAGAATACAGGAGGAAGGTTAATTAGCTTTTCTGACCTGAAGAGTCTAGGAAGGTGTCCCTGGTGACTCACTTAATTGCTGCTTAATGCATAATAGTGTCTGTGAAGCAAAGTGCATGAAGCTAGACACTGATAATAATGTTACTTTGATTTAAAATTCTATACCGGCAAAGACATACTGCTGTTTCAGTACAGCATGCACTCCACTGATAGATCTAAATATTCCCCAACTATTCATTTATTTTATTGGCAGTGCTGGTCACTAATCTTAATTTGAATTTATACCAAGAACAACTGTGTTTCTCAGATTGAAAGTAAAATGCTATTTAGGTTATCGTTAAAACATATTCTGACAGTATTTTCTCATGCATAATAAACATGTTTTCCATTAAGACTGGTATATGTGCTAGAGTGAACTTACTTATTTAGCTATGCTGATATGTCACACAAGGAATACATCATTTTTGATAAATAAAAATAAAGAATTAGTGTGTGTTAGGAAAAATATCTCTAAACTGTGAGAGATGGAGCAATTTTGTTATCTTTAATACTGGCGTGAGACCGATATAGCACAAGGAACCTTAGGAAACATATGGCATCACGCTCACAGATGTTTGAGAATTGTTCCATGTAGATGCCCTTCCTTTTGATATCTATCAATTGACGTATAACGGTGAGGATTTTGATAGGCAGCAGAGATGTGTACTATTAGTTCAGTTAATCAGTACCTTCATGTTTGGTTTTTACAAGTCCGGAAGAGAACAAAATACAAATTCCCTCTTCTTAGAAGGTCCTGTAGGGAAGTTTTCTTGAATAGCTTTTTGTTTAGAATGATTAAGTTTGTTTAGTAACTATAAACACATTTTTCACGAAGGATTTCTCTCTGGTAGTAGTGGTGCAGCTTTCTTTAAGTAGGTATTCTACAGATGCTCGTCGGATTAGTTGTGAAACGTTTCTTCAGCAATCTCTCCTCCCAAAATAGATTCCTACGCGAACATCCAAGTCTCATTTGCATTAGGTATATCACTGCCAGTTTCCTGGTCAGTGTTGGAAGAGCAGATGTGTCATTCACAGCTTTGACTACACACATTTTGCTAAATCAACAAGCTGCATTCATTCAGTGACAAACTATAGGTTTAATTGACAAATCTCTAATACCTAATCCTGGAATTCTGGATTAACAAAAAAAATCGTTTATGATATATTTTCCCTCTCAGCAGTTTCTATCATAGTTTAAGGGGGGTTTTGTAGTTATCCTGAGGCGTCTGCCAGTTTATTCTCCACCTTCCTCTCTTGCATCTATTATGGCCCGAGCCAGGTGATAAAGTCAAGCCAGACCTATACATTAGGAAGATGCTGATCCAACAGAAAACCTCGTCTACCCTGGCCAAGAGCCCTCCGTGCAGGCAGCTGGCAGCAGTCACATAGCCAGGAGAGGATGCAATAGAAAGGAGAGAATGTAAATGTTCAGACGTTTCTTCTGTTAAGGCTGGCGCATTGTTTATTACTGTTCTATTTCTGAGCTATAAATGAAAATACATGGCTTGAATGATACCTCTGCCCTGCCCACTGTTTCTTTGTTAGGGTAGCTCGCCAGTGTTGCAGCAGGAAGGGGGCCACTAGTGAATACTTTCCCTAGACGCTGCATCTCAGTTACAGAACAAAATACCAGTTCTGGGGAGGTTTCTGCTTTCTCTTGGCAGAGAGAAAATCATGTCTTTGCTGCGTGGACGTACAAGGACATCCCATCCCTCATACTCCCGTTCTTCAGGGAGCATCGTTCGGTGCCGGGTGAGGGAAGGGGATAGCGAAGTGGTGCTGGGAGTACCTTTATCCCCCGGTTGCAGGCAGGGTCCCTGGTGCTGGCTGTCGGCTGTGGACAGCCGCAGGAGCAGCGCGGGTGTTCCTCTGTGTTTTGGCAGACTGAAACTACAGCTCCTGGGGGCACGAATGACTTTGCCTGAGCAGTCTGCAGGATGATAGTTACTACATCAGCATTATGGAAACCGTATCTTTGTCCTACAGTCTTCTTTCCCCTGTCATTTCTGTTTCAGCTCAGATATCCAGTAGCTTGACAGATAAGATGTCGCCAAATCACAAAAGACCTTACCAATATCTTGAATTTCCTGACTTACCTTATTAAGCTACAATCTGTTGCACAGAGTCGCACAATAGATGTGTTACAATGTAACCTGACATAATAAGTTACTCCCATGATAAAAGCCAGAAGACATGCAAAAAGTGACTATTTTTCTTATCAGTTAAGCAGCTCTCACAGCAAGCGGGAGATCAAGTCAGTTGAATCTAACATGTATTTAATTTAACAAAAATTAGAGCAGATGTCTACTAATGTACGGGATATTATTTTTAGGCTTTTTCTGAAAAGTATTCAACCTGCAATATAACCCCTTATTCATTACATTATCTTACTGCTCATTGAATTTGAATTATTTTCATCACCTAAAATGAAATCCTGAGCTCTTGCTCAGGGCCACGTTTTCTTACCCCTCTCCACCTCTTAATTATTGGGCACCACTGGGCCCCAGCGTGACTCTCCTGCCCCTCCACGTAGGAGCTTTCCGTCATTCGCATAAAGTCTCCGGTTGTGGTGTTTCAGAGGAGGAGACTAGTTTGTTTTGTTTATTACTGGGACAGTGAAGATTTGCTCAGTTTGCAGGCCTCTGTGCTGTAGGGTTATAAATTTCTGCCAAGTCCAGCAAGATTTTTATTGCCCTGTTGGAGCTTTGCTCCATGCACAGATTTTGTAGTTTCCTCTGCAAAGACTAAGGTATTGCTCCATGCAGTTACAACATGGCTGAAATGACCTAATAATCCCAGCCAAATTTCCCTTAAATCCTGAGCTTTGCTTTCAATTAATACATACATTCTCTATTGTCTGCATTCCGCTCATTTGCTTTATGATTATTCTGTTTTCATTATCATATTTTTAAGCCTTTCTTAGCAACAAGGAGAACTGGAAATGTCATTTAAATGAAATTTCCATCGCATCCATGGTTTTGCTTTAAAAGCAAAATCAAATTACTTTCAATAAAATTACATGATTTGTTACCATTGTGACACAGTTTCTCTTTGGAACTTTCACTGTTACCAAAACTTATTTGCCCTTCTTATTGTCATACCCTTTCTTTAGCCATTTGTAATACAGCTGTAAAAGCATGCACAGTGGGGGGGTTAGATGCTTTTAATTTTGTTTCAGAAGATGTAGCTGCTCAGTTCCCTGAATCTTGGGGGCAGGTATAATATTTGTCAGTACTTTGAGATTTACACTGGCAGAGGCATCGTTTAGATGCTCAAGATTTGAACAAAAGACTATCACAGAATCACAGAATGGTTTGGGTGGGAAGGGACCTTAAAGCCCACCCAGTCCCCCCTGCCCTGGGCAGGGACACCTCCCACCAGCCCAGGTGGCTCCAAGCCCCGTCCAACCTGGCCTTGAACCCCTCCAGGGATGGGGCAGCCACAGCTTCTCCGGGCACCCTGGGCCAGGGGCTCACCGCCCCCACAGCAAAGGATTTCTGCCTGAGATCCAATCTAAATCTACCCTCTTGCAGTTTGAGGCCGTTACCCAGTGTCCTATCATTACACTATAAACTAGCAACAGGCAAAATCCACTTTCCAAGCCTAAACATGGAAACTTTACTGTGGTTTATGTATCATCTTGTGAGACGTAAGGACACCAGTGAGAGCCAAAAAGGAAGAAAACATCTTACAGATGGGGTACTCTGGGCAGGAATTTTAAGTAACTTAGTCCCATTTCTTTGCGTAATTTTGGACACGTATGCTTTTTCTGTGCACTGTGTTTCACTAAAGTTTAAAGAGTTCACTGACTGCTACGACTGAATCAAGACTCAAACAGGAAGAAAGCTGGTGCTTTTTGTGAGATTTATTCCTGTAGGTTTTTCAGGTGAGAAGGATTCTCCTACCGAGCTGTCTTTTGCTGCTGCCAGTTTGCCCAGTGCCACTCTGGAAATACACAGTAAAAGAACAAAATAATGTCGTCCTGAGACAGACGGCATTCTCCATATTCAAAGGACATACTCACCAGTGCTGCTGTGCAAAAGCGATTCCTCGGGACGGCAAACAAAGATTGAATGATGATAAAGAAAAGTTCTGCACAGAGGCAAAGAGTGCTCCGGCGCAGTTTAGGCTCATGGTGGTTCTGCATCACCCACATCAGTACGCGGTACAGCAGAGACAGCAAAAATAACATCTCTTTCTTAATCCTTTTGTATATTGTGGTTTTGAAACAAACATCATGTCTTTTCTCCCACTCCTGTTCTAAACGTCCTTGTGTGTGTACCTTATTCTTGGAGCTGGTGTCTCTGGAGTGGAGAGATTATGAGCCTGATTCTACACACCTGAAATAACTGAAGGCTTTGCTGTGAGCTTTAATATAAGTGGAATCAAGCATTAAACTCTACAGCTGGAAGCAGAAACCCATCACAGCTTCCTCCTCTCCCACAGGCAGCCTGTGCCTTAGAGGTGAGTGGACTGGCTGGTGTTTGGGGCCAGACTGGTGGAGCTGGCCCAGCCCCCAGGAGCACTGGCCTGGCTCAGGCAAGGCGGGCTGCCGTGGGTGCAGGTCACTTCCAGCTGAGACACCCCGTCCCTAACCCAGACGGCAGCAGGAGAAGGTGTGCCGGGAGAGGAGGTAGCATCTACTCCAGGGTGTGAGAAGCAGGGGGGGTGTAAAGTTGCTGGCAGGATAGCCTAGGGAACCTAGGGGAAACTGCTAATTTTCATCTATAGTTTGTCTGAAATTTCTTTTGTTCTCACTACAGCATGCTTTGTTTTAAATCAGTAAAGCCAGAGCTTTCAGAAACGTGACTTGTCAAGGGCACCTAGGGGAGGTAATTTAGTTCTCTTGGGTTTCTGGGTGGGGGCTCACGCCAGAGTTGTTTAATTTCTCCAGCTGGAGCCTCCAGGTAATTGAAGTTGACAACACCTGACAGAAGGGTTCCACCAAGTATCTCATTCATTGTGTAGAGGTGTTTTTGTGTCACCCCTCATTACAGTGTCTGAGTAATGAGGACAAGTCTCTTCTTTGGGGTTTCTCTTTTGTCTCCCATCCTCCCAAAACACTGCCATCATCCTGAGGTAACAACACAGCAGAGGCAAAAGATAGGCACTAAAATGGGGTTCTTATCAGCAGTTTTATTATCCCATGCAATATTCTCACAGAAAACTACTTTCTGAAATGTGCTAAGCTGCTCTTTGGCTCTCCAGGGCTCTGTTCACCATTTTCTGTAAGTGATTTTTGTTTAATTTGAAGCAATACAGGGATAGATATCTTTCAGCCTGACTGCTGTCATCTTAATTGTAGCGATAGGACACGTAAAGGCTATCTGACTGCTTTTATTAGTGGGAGTAAAATAATGGGGCATTGTTTGCTTTTCTGTTTCTCTATGGCACGGTGGCTAAACTGGTTCCAGATAACTTTGTCCCAGATAAATGCTTCATTTTAGTGAGAATTAATGTTGAGCTAGAGAAAGGCCATGTTGCTGGTGGTCCTTGTTCCTAATTGCTAATTTGCTGCATGTCACTCAGTCATTGGTAACCGTTAGCGTTAAGACAATTACAGGTACCAGTATATGAAGGCTGCCTTTTGCTGCTTCTCAAAGAAAAACTGGAGACAGAAGGTGCTCTGGCGGTTCCCAGAAGCAGGCTGGCTCACCTGTCC
The DNA here is from genome assembly GCA_013400035.1 of Rynchops niger. Taxonomy (NCBI): domain Eukaryota; kingdom Metazoa; phylum Chordata; class Aves; order Charadriiformes; family Laridae; genus Rynchops; species Rynchops niger. The sequence goes on along the minus strand of VXBH01017492.1, from coordinate 558,702 downwards.
CGGTTCGTGCACGCTCAAGCAAAGCAAGGAAACGGGAACACTTCAAAATGTAGGCAGGCCAGAGGGGAACCAGAATGACCAAAAATGTTCAGGCAAGACTGAAAGGCTCTGGATTATTTGTTCTAGAGAAGTGAGGTTTTTACCCTTTGCGTGCTGCAAAAAGGAGAGAAATAAACCCGTTTCCACGGGCATGGTGCAAGTGGCAAGAAATGATGGGCTTAAATTGTAGCAAGGAACAGACAGTAGGAAAAACCTTTTTAATAGTAAGGATGGATAAGGAATGGCCTCAGTAGGGAGGTTACAAATTCTCTGGGACTGGATTTTTTTAATTTTTTTTTTTAATCACACTGTAAAAGTGTCTCTTGGACGTGCTGCATGTACTTCCTCTCGTCTGTAAGAAAGGATAATGTCTGTTAATGTTTTGCAGTTACTTCACGTCCCATTTTCTTGTCACTTTTCTTCATTTTTATAGATGGGGAAATTAAGTGTCGAGAAGCTAGTTCCCCGAGTGTCACGCTAGTCTCCCTCCTTAAGAAATCTCTTGTTTCAGACCTCTTCTGAACTGAGGTACTTCCCAGATTTGGGCTTGGGTAAGGAATGCCCTAAAAGAAAACCTACGCAAGCACAGCCTGCCTGATGAGATTCTCCATTTCTTCTTTTAGGGACTTTTATTTTAGGAATACGTGTAGGATCTCTCAGTTTCATGAAAATGCATACTGTGAATTTTAACGTTACAGGGTGGCCCTGCAGAGCGCAGGGAAGATGCCTCACCTTTGCCATCTGTCTTGTGTCTGTAGTGGTTTTAGGTAGCATCTAGCAACGTGTTTTAACCTACTCTACCCCCTGTATTGCGTCTTCAAGGGTAGATTCTTTGTCACGTATTAGAGAAGTACAGTCTTCCTGGCTTTTGGAAATTCTGTGCAACATTTCAAGCTAAAATACTTTCATGCAAAGATATTGGCATGTCGCTTATTGCAACAACCCCAGAAAAGTACATCGTGATACTTCTTGGATGGATTTTTAAACAGACCTTGCTTATAGCTTTGAAAACTTCCCCCTTCATCCGGTGAAAAGCTAAAAATGCCTATGAATAAGTTAACACCTGAAAATTTAGGTTTCTGTACATGGCTTACATAAACTGTAAAAAGAAATTTTTCACCATGTTTGAATTTCATGTATAAATCTTCTTGCGAAAAAGTTTCATCCCAGTGACAGTGAGTTTTAGGCTAAGTAAACATTTTTCTCTGCACATGGCATATAAAAGCCCTAATTCAAAATTACTAGACCAATATCTGCAGCTCTTTCTTTTTCACCCACAGTTAATCCCTCAGTTCTCAAGTAGGCCACTGCCAGAAGCTTTTCCAGCAAACAAATTATGATTTTCTTTGTTTACTTTCATTGTAATGACTGACTTGATTGCTCTGAATAAGCCAGTCTGACAGTGATTGACATAACAAATTACATTGTTTCCCCCCTTGTTTCTTAGTTATTCTCTGATGTCAGAAGTAAAAAAATTAGCAAAATTATAGCTATTAAAAGTTTATTTAAAAAAAAAGAAAACAAACAAAAAAATCCAAACCCCAGGACTTAGTCCACTGTAAGTAAATAGGTGATTTTATTAATGCTTGTAGAATTATTTTACCAAAATGGAACATAAACCAAACCATGCTTAGATATTCTCTGCTTTCCCTCCATGGTAATTCATCATAATGTATTAATATACATCACCTTTTCATACTATTAAGACTCCATACTGTGACTAATCTTATTCATTTTTACACTCCCTGAAGGAGCCATTACGTTGTGCTCTGCAAAAGAGCTTTTGTAAATGTCTCCACAGGGCGGATTGACGCAATGTGCCCTAATGGCTGCTTGGAAGGCTTGGCCCTGTGTCCTGGGGACGATCTGTTTAATAGCTTGTTTCTGCTATGGACTGAGCTCACAGAGTGTATTTGCCAGGAACCTGTGAAGTGGCATTTCAAGGGTACATCAGAGCAGGCTGGGCCATGGTGTCCTTTGATGCAGCAACACACCTATTTGTCAGCGTCCGTGAAGCCCCTGTCCTGGCAGTTGACAGAAACGTGCTTGGAGAGAAAAGGTGAAAAGAGGAACTCCTGCGTTCTTCGTTTATCGGACTTGGACAATAACAAGCATGACGGATATAAGCCAGCGTATGCTTCTCTGAATCCCCTGAGATTTGGTGTTACAGCCCACCTGAGTATCTTTCTTGCTTCTCTGCGTAAGACCAGGCCAGGTGGCGAGTCTGCTGAAAGAGCCGTTGGGTTGGAATATCTCCCTCCTATAGACCCGCTGTGGCTTTCTACAACCGAACACGTTCTAGCGTAGTTATCAGGCTGCTTTAATTTGAACCAGCCTATGTGTTGGCAGAAAAGTTATGTGAAATTAATAAAAGCTATCGAGCACCAGGTAATCGTGAAACTGTTTCCTGTTCTCATATTTCTTGCAAACGACTCTAGCCCACTTAATTCATTACACTTTTCTTCAAAGTTCTACCCCTCAGCTCAGAAAAACTGTAATATTAGCACCTGTCAAAACTTCTATATTATTGCAGATCTGGAATTCTTGATGACTCCTTTGAAGGCACAAGCATTCTGTTTACACAAGGTCTTAGCGTGCTTTTCTCCAGCCTGTGTAATATATATAAGTATATATGCGGGGCGCAGATGGCAAAAGGCATTTTAAAAACCCTTACAGACTTCACCCGTGTGATAATTGTACTTAATCTGAATTATTTCCTTCCGCTAATTCCTCAACTTCTTTTCATAGGTTTGTTCAGAAATCCAAGACTCATCTAAGCAAACCTGACTAGTTGTCTAAGCCACTCCAAAATCGTATCTTAATTTGATTCTGTTGATATAACATCTGACCTTGCTGAAGCAGATGGCAGAGCGTGTCACTTCTGGCATGCTAAAAATATAATTATTTCTCTGTTAACTTAGTGGTAAATAAAAGGCAATGTATCAAATAGTGAAGTTTAAGGAAAGTTTAAAAAAAAAGATGGAAACTACCATACCTCACGTTATAGCTTTGGGAATGAATCATCAAAATCTTCAAAGCATAATGGCGTTTTTCTGAACGCTGTATCTCACGGTATTCTTACTGTCAGTTGCTGGAGTAAATGCTCTGTGTGCACACAGCGCGCTGATTGTAGAATGGATCTCGGAATAGTCATTGGAAGCTTTTGTCTCTGTTTACTGCTCTTCAGTGAAGGTCCTATTTTTGTCTTCGTTGGTTTTAATTTTTAAAAGTGTTTCTACAGATTTTCAAGGGGTTTAGTTGCAACCTGAGCTTGATTTTTCAGCTCTCTTTAGGTCTGTATTCCAAGCCCTAATGAGACTCATAAATGGTTATGTATTATGCATGTATTCATATATATATATATATGGAGTGGATCTAAACAGAAAATAAATCAAAAAAGTTGTAAAATACGAAGAATGAGATTTTATTGCTGTCTGCAGCTGCCCAATGGGAAGGTAGAAAGAAGGTGCAGCCAGGCTCTTCACGTCGTGTTGAGTAATACCATCAGTCTGATACTTCTGGCTGAAAAGAATTCTTAGCAGATAACTTTATGTAGTGAACTTATGTTATGATGCAGGGTTTCCATAACGTTCAGTGATTAGAAGCTATCCCAGTTACAATATAAGCAGTTGTGTGAACTCTCTCCAGCTCTATAGAGTATGTTAGAGCACAGCTTTGCACTGACCGTGGTTGCTTCCAGAAAGAAAAGGAAGTGTAAATCTTGAGAAAGAGAAAAATGGCTTTAAAATACATTCCTTGATATAGTCCTCCATCACTAAATTATACTTCAGTAACTTGCTAGGGAAGTGTGTTCTTTTTATGTGCTGCCATAAATTGTGCATTTCAATGCTATATCTTTTTTATTATAGGGGAAGAAAAAAAAAGTCAACATAGACAATATTTCTGCTCCTAAAAACTAAGTCTTCCAGACACTTAGGCTGCATCAGGTCTGAAAGTGGAATATTATTGTGACTTCAAGAGATAAAACTCAAATTCTGTTAAAATTGTTTCTTTAACAACGGGTATGAGCACATACGAAGAGTACTGATTAAACCATGTTACATCACCTTGCAGAAACAAAGGACTACAAGACAAGAAGACAAGTGAAAGTGTCTGCCTTGTGTGGTTCTTCCTCCTAACTGCTTCCCATCAGCTTGAAGAATCTAGGGGCTTGCCATATGTGACTTTGTCGGAGCCCTTTTGTTGCAAAGTTCATAGCAAGGAGTGCCGTTTGTTGCAAGATATGCCATTCCCTTGAAATTACTCGTTAACAGTCTCAGTGGACCAAAATTAGATAATTAGCTGGTTTTGTATAACTCGTGTTTTTATAACAAATTTACATCCTTACTGTTTTTCTTTGCAGGAGTTGAGAAAAGAAATACAGGTCAAGTATAAATCACTCCTCGCAACTGTACCCAGCAAGTGCTTTTAGCTCAACTAGCAGGACATTTGCTTTGAACTTTGGGTGACCAGCTTCTTCCTTCATGGTTCTGCTGCAATGTAAATGTATTCAGCACCAGGTATGTCTGTCTTGAAACTACCTGTCCTAGTCACTTTTACGCAGATAATGGTTAAAAGGCCGTATTAGTAGGTCAGCAACGTGGGTGTCAGTGCCCAGAGGCTACTGAAGTAGCTTCCGTTAATTCAGATACTTCGAAGTACAGAAGGCAGAAGTTCACAGAACATCCTGAAATTTTTCATCTAATGTCTTTGTATGCAGAAATGGCACGAGAACTAGGAGGTGACAGTCTCAAAAGGGTAGATGAAAGAACTGAACAGCGTATGTGCCTAAATGGAAGGACTTAGAACTGCACTGCTATTACAGTTTGAATGTAGGTTGAGATCTTGCTGCTTATCGAGGTTTTAAAGCTTTGTTGGACAGTTTTTCTGATGGATTCCTATAAACACTTCCCATGGGAATTTAGCAGAGGAATATAACGAGTTCTGAACACTTCAGATCTGAATCTCAGGGAAATACAATTTGCTAGAAGTCTAATCGTTATGTAGATGGTGCGTTTCAGGGGTTCAGTTAGACAAGCCTCGAATGCACTGGCCTCACGTTGACGTCAGCGGCGCTACCATTTACTAAGCACTCACAAAAACATGAACTGTGTGTATAAAACTGCAATCTTTAATCTTATCTTTTTCTAACCTCACAATGTCTCTGTCCATAGCAGAACTATATGAAGTGAAATGTATATCAAATATTGTTCAAGTAAAATGCATTTTTGGTACTTACGTCACTTTGCATCTGTAGCCTTGTTAAAATTGTTGATGATGACGTAGCTAGAAGTGGTGTTTTGGGAATCAAATATGTAAGTAAAAAGGATGAAGTATGGATATCTCAGCAGCTACGCAACTCTCTGAGTCTGCTATTCAAAGGTGGTCAACAATTTCTGCTGCCATTTGTATTCCTTTCAAAAGTCTGCAAGTGCTCAGCTCCCTGTAAAGCTAGCTCTTGCTGAAGGCTGCTCAGCTCACCCTTCCTGAGGAAAACCTGGAATATGGAGTAATGATGTATTTTGCAGAAAGTGTCTCCTGACCAAAGAAACCATACATTTTTAACCAAAATTATTTGCAGGGCTGGGGAGGGGGGGAAGTAGTTATAAACTTTTCCGCCAAAACTTTGGGGTGTTTTTCCAACACATGATAAAAGACTGTTCTAGGTAGGTTTTTCTTCTATTTTTCTCACAAAAGCTTTGGTTATTCAAGGTGAAAAATACCTTTCTCTCAACCAGCTCTATCTTCACAATATTAGGTAAAAGCATGCCTTTGACTTAAGTGAATAACAGCAAACGATAGATTCTGGCCACTGCAGGCATTTCTGTGGATGCATCTTCTGCTGAAAATTGAGCTTTTAATAAGAGGTTATAACTCTTTAATTATGGCAGACTATCGAAAAGTAAAAGATAAGAACACAACTCTCCCTGGCCCAGACTCTCTCCTGAAAATTAAGTGGCAGTCCTAAGTTTCTCTGGGACTGACACTTGCTTGAGAACACTAACTGGGCTGACTAATAGTCGTTCTCTCTCTCTCTATCCCCAAAATATAAATGCAAGTTAGAGACGAGGCGTAAAGGATCTTTTTGACAGCTTGACTCTAAACAGCTTAGTGGAGCTGCCATAATGCGAAAGAAATGGTGGGACCCAGAAACTTTTCTTTCTATGGGAAAGAAAATAAGTTTAAATTATCTTCTTTGGGGGAGTGAAAGCTGGAGCATTTTTCTGTTAATATTTCATGTATATATTGTACAACTTGTGTTTTACAATTCCCAAATCTCCCAGATCTGTGTAGGTCTATGTACTTTCTGATCATCTGATAGGATTTTACCTTTCAGTCTAAGATAAGTCTAATTAGACCTGGAGGCCACATCTGCTTCGTGCCCAGGGCATGATAGCACTTGTGATTATTTAGGAACACAGACTACTGCCTGCCACTTAGCCACTGCAGTCTGATTTAATTCAGTAAATATTGCATGATCAAGACTTTACCCTAATTAGCAATGTCTCGTGATTTGTTTTCCTTGCTCCCACAAACTATCAGAATCGCAGCAAAGAACAGTACAGAATTTTCTGCATGCAGTGATTTGTTCTAGAAGACTGCTTTCCCATGACAGGTTGTATCAGCTGAATACTTGCTGGAGCTCATTACCTTTTGGTAGCAGAACTATTAAACTTTGCTTTTTCCTTGTTGTTCCTTGGTTCTACAAATCATAATTAAACTATTAATTATGGTAGCTACTTAAGTGTGACAAATTAAGTTGACTATATGGCAAAGTCACTCAGTATCCTTGAGAAGTGCAGCCTTGGTTTAAAGATACCGCACTGAAAATTGAACGTTTAACAACAAACTCCATCCCCTGGTAAAACTGTGATTGAAAAATACTTGCTTCACACGGCGCAAGACCTATACATAACCTCTGCCTCCTCTTTACTCTTCTCCCCTACCCTGTTCTGCATCTTGATCAAGGTTTCATAAGCCTTTCGTACTCATGGCTTCTTACAGCTATTTTAAAGGCACAACCAAGAGTCCTAATTTCAAAGGTTAGTGTGCTGAGAAGGTGACGGCCAGACGAACACCATCTTTACTCTATGGAAGCAAGTTAGAACAAAAACTCGGTTTTCATATGTGGACAACTCCGGACTTCTGTATTTGCTTTCTTTACTAGCTTTCTGAAAATTTTTGCTTTTCTGTGTAAAGATACCAAAAGTGGCAAAATGTAATACTATTTGCTTTTAAAGAGGGGAAGATTTTTAAAATTAGATTTATCTTTATGTTCTTCTAATGAGCTTTGTTTTTCTTTGAACCCTAAGGAGGCAATGGCTGTTTTAAAAATAACAAAAAAAAAAAAAAAAAAACAAAAAAAAAAAACCCCAATAGTTCCCAAAAAAAGGAACAGACATTTTTTAGTAATGTACAATTTCACTGTACTTTTCTAATGTCTGCTGTGGTGGTTTGACCCGAGCCGGCAGCAAGGACCACACAACTGCTCACACAGCCAGCCCTTCTGGGGGAAGGGGGAGAAGAAGGGGAAAGAGAAAGGAAAAAGCCTCATGAGCTGAGATAAAGACAGTTTAATAGAACAATAACAGAAAAGGAAAGTAACAGCAACAATAATAATACTGGCACAAGTCACTCTCTCACCACCCAGTGAATCGGATGTTCCCGAGCAGTGATTGCGGATTCCCACCCGGCGCTGCCAACCCCCATTTATGTTCTGAGCATGGCGTCTATGGTACGGAACGTTCCATTGGCCATTCCCTTGTTCTGTCTATGCTCCTTCTCAGCTTCTCTGTGAAGCTGAAAAGAGTTCTTGAAAAGCAGAAACATCACTTAGCAACATCGAAAACAATATGCATTATTGACATTTCTAGCAATCACTAGAAAGAAAATTAACTCTTCCTCAGCTGAGACCAGGACGTCTATATCAGAGGATAGTAGAAATCCGTGTCCTTTCTTTAAAGGACTGAATAGCTTCAGTAATTTTCAGAATTTTAAAGTAAGGAAAATTGTTAACAATGCTTTTTGCTAGGACCCCACACTCCACTTCTCCGAACTGGCATTTATTGCTTTGGTTTCATTGCGTTCTTTGCACTAGATTCAACCTTGTCTCTCAGGTCACTTCTGGAAAGGCACTGAACGAAGATTCAGTTCCAAAAATTCAATTCTGTGTTTTAGTTCTGTTTTCTTTTGAGGTTCCAAGTATGGCTTTAAATCTCTCTGACTTGGTTCTCTATCAATAAAATTGGTTGTGTGTTTGAGGGGGTTTGGGGGTTTTTTTTAGGTTGTTTTTTTGGGTTTTATTTTATTTTTTTTAAAGTCACTGTTTAGATTTATCATATTTTTAAGAGGATTTTTTTGGCTTGGGTAAACTATCTCATTTTATTTCTGTTCTCTAAGTGTCTGCAATAGGAGTTTAACCTGAATGAGGAATGAAGAAATTGCTCTGTTTTAGAGAACATTTTTTAAAATGGTTCTTTCTGCCCCATTTAAAGTTCAATAAAGCTGTTGAAGTAATTTGATTTTCAACTGAAGACAAGCAGAAGGCTCATATTTGGACAACAATATATTATTCAGTAATTGTTGCTTTCTTGAAAATGCTGATTATATGGAACTATCTTACATGCTAAAGTCAGAGAGGAAAAAGCCATCTTTGTACTTCACAAGTATGTAACAGAGCTCATAAATAACAAAGTCTACTAGGCAGCTACAACATACGTCACATTTCAGATCTTGTCGCTCTCTAGGAAGCATCTAGCCCGAGCCCACTGCTCAAAGCAGGGTACACGAGGGCAGGTTGCTCAGGACTGTGCCCATCCAGGGGCTGAATATCTCCAAGGACGGAGACTCCACAACCTCTCTAGGCAGAAGTTGTTTCTTATGATTAAATGGAATTCCCTGCGTTTCGGTTTGTGCTCTTGTCCTTGTGGAGGTGAGGCCGACTGACCTGTAGTTCCTCAGATCCTCCTCCTTGTCCTTCTTGCTTTCTTCCAGTCCTCAGAAATCCCCCCTGATCTCCGCAGCCCCCTGGGTTTTCTCTTTAGAATCAGTAGCCAACTTCTGTTTAAGACAATTTCTCCTGATGGATCAAAAGCCCTTCTGGTACTCTGGGTATTCATTCACTGTAATCACGCTACCTCTTGATCTTCACTTTGAAATCGTGTTTTGAATTTCAGGAAAATTCATGTCTCTGGGGACAAAAGGGGGTGGAGGAATCAGTCCCACAATGTTACTCTTCTGGTTTCGTGCTGCCAAGTCAGGAAAAGCTCCCACTGACTTGAAATGAAATGTATGTTTGGTTTTTTTTCCTTTATGGTTTCATTCTCTCCCCGAACAAGTTTGTCTGTCATAGTGTTAGTCTAAATTTGGATTTCCATCAGCAAAATCTGTTTGCCTTTTGGGTGATGTTTTTCTGAACCTAGAACTCATGAAATTTTAAGTTTGGTTGCCTTAAGGGAAGCATTGTCATTATAAGTGTAATAATGATTCATCATCCCCAGAAAAAACCACTAATATAAACATCTGTCTGTTGATGAATTGTTTGGCTGAGTCACAAACTCATCAGACAAGATGTGAATCCTTTTGTGGTTAGTTGAGTAATTAAGGTCTTTGTTCCCTGAACAACCCTCAGGTAGCTTGTGCGTATCAGAAGTCTAAGCGACGCCTTCAAGCAAGTGACCTCTCAAAGGATGAACAGCCTGGTGTGACGTGGTGGGATGGAGTATTTGTTGAACCGTGCCTAATATTTACGTAAAACCAAAACAAATAATTACAGAAAACATTTACACTAAAAGAAAGCAGAAAGGATACCACTAGGCTGAATGGGTTGACCAGTACTTGCTTGGGGCAGAGCATATGTGGATGAAGGGAATAATCTGTTCTTTTTTCCCAGTGTTAAGACACTGTGGATATACATTACAGCCAGCCTTAAGCAATCCCAAATTATGACATCATCTTTTTTTAAACAGTATTTAGGACCCTTTCTTTGATCAACTGTAAGTGTAGGGGTTTTGTGGTGTTCTTGGTTAACAATGAGGGCATTAAAACAACAGTTTTAACAGAAGGATGCCCAGAAACGGCTTTAACAGGGTAAAAACCCACGGTGATGGCAATGAAAACAATCCCGACCCGAGGACTGTCATCCTCCCTGACTGAAGGGCGGGGGGCTGCTGGTCGGTTGTTGCGGGGCTGAGAGTGGAGCCCCAAAGCGGGAGCTGGCTGCCAGAACCGCGTAACGACACGCTCTCCTGAGCCGTGTTGGAGGGAAAGCTTAAGGCCAGAGCGTGGTGAGGCTCTGCGTGCCGCAGGAGCGTCCCAGTGCCCCATACCATACTTGTGCTGGTACCATTCGCAGAAGTGGGGCGTTTGATTTGCGTGTTGCTCTCTGCCTGCACGCTCAGCTGAGCTCCCGCGCGGGCAGGGCTGTTCTTCCTGTGCACAATTCTTGTGCTTCACCCTTCAGAAAATCTCTCGGTTTAGAGATCAGCACAGGGTGACATCCGTAATTGTAATCTTATTCAAACTTCTCTATTGATTTAGTCCTGTTGGATAAACTGATGCTGAACCGAATTTACTTGAATTAGTGGAATAAGTTATTTCAAACAGATACACATTACTTCCTTGCTCGTCCATATAGTTCCGCTGAAGAATGCAGCGGATCAGATTCTCTTCTCACAGAAGCAGTAGCAAACTAGAATAACTCCATTTAAAGCTTTGGAATAAATAAATTTAGCATAAATAAATCCTGAGGCCAGAAATACACCTCTGAAACCCAAGCTCCTGCTTTCTTTTCCCTGTTTAAAATAAAATTAAGCAAATGGTTGAACGCCTTCCTAAATCAGGGTAGAAGGTTGAAGTCTGATCCAGTTAAACTACTGGCTTAAGCTGGGGTAGCAGTGGAATGCCTAGCTTCTCTGCCAAAGTGGGAAGTCTGTTATAAAAAAGGAACCAAATAATTTTTTTTTACCTTTTCTTCCCTTTCTAATTCGCTGCAGGGGTTTCCGTATAGCATTTTCTTAGCATACGTATATGCACAGAAGTGAGTGTTTATATCTGTTATCCGAAGTAGCAAGAACAGGCTTTTGTTCTTGAGAGAATCTGACACCTTCTAGGAAACCTGACTGGCAAAAGTAGTAAGTAGTAATAAAACAGAAGGAATCTTTGTAATCTCAAGATTAACGGATACAATGTTTATGCTGAGGGTTCTCTTCATCAACAAACTGCTGTTTCCACCTATTTGCATTTTAATGGTTACCCTAGTTCTGAAGTTAAAATTACAGACTTTTCCCAGCTGCTCTTTAAATGCTACAGTATAATTTTGAGGAAGCATCATAAGTAATTATATTTAATAGACGCAGAATTGATTGAAACACTTAACAAAAACAAAAAGCCCGGACCTAATTTTGTAAACATGTTATTGTACAGTAACCCCCAATGAGTTTATTCTTAAATCTCCTAATTAATTTTTAATTAAAAAGCTCAAAGATGCTATTATACTTCTTGTTGTAAATGGCAGCCTTATGTAAGCGTAAACGACTTAGCTGCTCAGACAAATATCTTCCATTAAAATCCATGTTAATGAGAACTCCTGAACACAGTATTTCAGAGATTTAAGCAGTGGCAGCACTAAAATAGTCTAAATATCACATGGGGGTTCGTTCTTTTCTATTCCTCCTTTCTTTTTGTCCCAGAGAGAGGTTTGTACAGAACGTAACAGGTTTGCACATGACAAGCTGTCCGAATTCCCGTAGGCACGTCGGTCCTCTCCCCGTTGCTGCCACCAGCCTGTATGTGGCGTTAACCAGCAAACGGTAGGGCTGAGCCAGCTCGTCCCCTCTCAGGAGGGGGCAAACGGGCACCCTAGCAGTACACTTCTGTGCAGATCTGCTTCGTTAAGTAGATGAACGCTCCTTTTATTAATGAAATACTAACCAGCTGAAGACAAGCACAGACCAGCCAAAATTCCCAACCTTGCCTACAGAAGGGATCCAGCTTTCCGTGATTTTAGTCCATCTTCTCGTTAAAACCAGCCAGAGGATCTAAGCCAGTAGCTGAAACACAGCGTGTTGCTGGGGGGATGGGCTGATGTCACAAATAGAGGATTATTAATAGCTGAAAAACAGCAAGTGCTCCTTTCAGAGAAGCATCTTTAATAGCAGGGGAAAAACACTTGAGACAAAATCTCATTTGCTATGTTTTTCTTACATTTTTAACCAAGAAGGGATGGGAGGTGGAAATGCAGTGATTTCTATGGTTTAATTATCTGTCATCTACATGGTTATTACCACTGCACACAGAAGCAGCAGAATTTAGAAGGCTGGAAGTTGTAAGCTCAGTTTTGCAAAGCTGCAGTTTTCATTTTAAAACATGCAAAGTTTTGTTGTTAGGACAAGGGATTAAAAATAGTGATGTTTCCTCTTACAACAAATCCACTGTAGCTTCCCCCTCATAACTTTTCTTATCAGGTTCTTGATATGTTAGAAATGGAAGCTGGTGCAAAAATCCCCCAGCCTATTTAGAACTAGCTTTTTGTAACCATACCGGGAGTAAATGACAATACAGGTCTTCAAAACCAGGAATACCCATCCACTTAATTTACTGACTTAATGGCAAATATCAGATGCGTGCTCTCCTTTGGGCACAAGACAATATTTATGGTAATATATGTCCATATTTTTTAAAAATACTGCCTTTTGTAATTACTATTATTTCTCTTGGGTGTCTGTTTTGGAGTGTCTGATGGGGGGGTGGGATGGGACATAGGCTCAGACCCACATTCTGAAAGCGAAATGTCCCAGGAGCCAGTTTTCACGCAGGATCTGTCATTGTGGGGTTTGTTGCTGCCTGGAAACAGGCTGTTGGATCCTCCTGCGGAGAGTAGTGCAAGGAGGTGAAAACAAGGCGCCAACAGTATCCGGGAGGCAAAGGGTCCTCTAGGTGCTGGTCAACAAAATTGTTTATATGTATACAAAATACATACCCAACACATTTTTGACCCTTTTGCCCTATTTCTAAAGAGAGATACTCTCTTTTTTAATGGATTATTTGTACTGATGCAATAATCAATCCAACAGCCGTTCAGTGAAACCTGTCTCGGAGATATTTGAAGCACCTGATAATTTTTTTTTTTTTTTGCTCATTCTTGCTTCAGTAAAAAAGTTGTTAGACAATTGATGTAATCAGTTTCTGTGCGCTATATATTGCCATTTTTTGCTTCACTGCAATGTATTGGTGACTTGGTTGTTTTGGAAAATCATGTTCATAACATTTTTCAACTGAAATTAATGCTTCCCTGGTGTCGAAGGCAGCGGTTTCAGAAACAGTCAAATCTTTTTCAGTTCCTGGAATGCTCCAGCTACTCCAGTATTAGCTCAGTCTTTAGGATGTGATACTATAAATTAAATGTGTTACAGTAAGTATTTCTAACTGCTAATGGCAGGCTTTTACCACCATGAACGGTTTTGTCATTTCTTTATTTTTGGGGGGGGGTGGGGTTAAGATCTGTAATAGTTACAGATCGTAAGTCTGAGATGTAAATGCTATTCAAATTACCTGTTCTTAAATTGCTCACAGGAGATGTTTGCCTTGAAGACAGGTTGATTATGAGAGCGTACAGCTCACTGCGCTCCGAGATAAAATTTGTCTTCTCCATTTCAGAAGTTTCTGCAGCAAATGCAAGTAAACCGGTACTAGCAAATGGTGTGCTGTAGCTTGACTATATTTTAGATCTTTATGAAATGAAATTGGGTTACATACAGAAAATGAAATATTTTTATCACTTTTTCCATTATCCTGGGCTCCTACAGTTCTGGAGATCTGTAATTCTCTTCTTTAGCAGACCTCAGACAACTTTTTTCTGTCCGCAGAGAGAGAGGAGGAACAGGAGTCTCAGGGAGGCCATGCTGTGTGATTTCCAAAGGCGATGAAAACCCTGTTTTCCTCGACACTTTAGGACTTACTTAGAGTCAGTTTCTCGTAGTTCTGCTCTTTCCAGGCCATTCGTATCTCTGAAAAAAAACAGGAGAGCTGGGTGGCGTGCTTAGTTTTGTTTTGGCTGTTTCTTTAGCTTTCTCCTATTTCTCCCAAAAGACAGACCCTTTTGTCATCACTACTCTGTGCACAGCCCCTGGTGTTTACTGTTCGGGCTCCGGGGAAATCCCCCGCCTGCATGGCCAGACAGCTAAAAGGCTTGTGTGCGACTGAGGTTGAGATGGTGGCAACTCTTGGTTGTTGTTTGTGGGAAAGATGTTAAAGTGTCTAAGGGAGGGCTATTTTCAATTCCACCTAACTTGTAACAATGCCTGTGGCTAATCTGTGGAAGAAAGTTCGCCTCCCCTCTTTCCATCAGGGGGGCCAGAAGATGTGGTGAAAACCACAGTAGAGCAGCAGCCAAAATACTTGAAGTTCCGTGTATTCACTGGAGTGTCTCTTCTTTGCTAGTGCTCAGAATCTCCGGTAAGAACAGCAGCTGTGCAACTTGTCCGCCCAGCTGATAGCACTTCAAATCTGCTTAGCTTCAGAAATGACTTGCCTGTGTAATCTAATTTTACCCAATGTTCTGTTTAGAAATAAGTCCATTTACCACTCACAGATTGTTAGTTTCCTGATTTAATAGTGAAATGTTGAAGAAAAAGCAGTGTTTCTCTCTCATAACTCATGCTTTCATCCCACTTGTTCATACTCCAGTAATTGAAATTACAGTCTTATAATTGTGCAGACATTGATGATTTTGCAAATGGGGGATTATTAATAGCGTAAAAACAAGAAGGACATCTTCTCAAAATGTTACTCCAGCAAAAAGAACCAGAAAAATATGCTTGATTATTTCTTCATTTTTTTGTGCATTCTTCACATTTTAATTAGGCAGAAAAAGTAGATAAGATTTTCTTTCATCAGCATGAATATTAGTGAATCACAGCGGAAAAGAATCTTATGGAACATATTACAAGTCATGAACTTAGATTTTTGTAAATTCTATTGACTTTAAGATTTAAAAAAAAACTTTTTTAGAAAAGAAATACAAACTGGAACCAAATCTTCATTAGTGTTTCAATATAAATTGATTTTTTTGTACATTTAAATAAAATTTATGTACTTTGTTTAATTTTTATAGAAAAGAAAAATTTGCAGGTGTTTCTGTATATAGCTGCTTTTACTGTTCGTTTGCCAAACCTGACGTGGCTGTATACTTTGCAACTGACAGGATCTTCTGGTGCGATCTTTTGGTCTTCTAGCAAATTAGAGGTGTATAATCTATGTATGTCCAAAGTATGTGAATATATACTTTTGAGTGAAGAGCTGGTCAGGAAAACTTTGCACCGTACTTTGCTGGGAGGTCTGGGGGCCAGATGACATCTCTGGAGCTCCCGTTTGCCCATGGTGCTGCCGCGCTGTCTGGCAGCTGGAGGTCCCACCAAGCACCTGCACCGGAGACGCTCCTCCTGCGTCCCTCCTTCCTCCCCGCACCCCCTGCGGTACGGGCAGTCCCACGCCGGGAGCCACAAAGCAGGTGTGAGGGTACGGTGCCTAAAATACTGGTTAGGAGAAGGTGAATGAGGAGCAACGAAAGAGCGAGGGGACAATGGAATCACCAGGATGCAGTTTTAACCCAAACAAAGGAAGATTTTTTTAACACGTTGCATAACTGCGCTGTGCATTAATGGAGGATAATTCCACGAAGATACAGTAAAGATATGGACGCCCTTTGTGGCTCAGCAAGTCCTGAAATTGCTGACGCAATTAAGAGAGAATACCATGGCAATGACCACTCTTCATACTTGTCATATTTCTTATACTCCTTTCCTGCGTATTTCCTTTGTTGGGTACCGGATGCAGAGAGAAACAGAATTTTGGCATCAGCAAATTCCATTCTAAGAATGCAATGTTACCTTTCCATTGTACTTGAGGTGGTTTTATCTTTATTTTATACTCGTATATTTAGCAAAAGCTTTTAAAAATCAACCATGCTATGAGCATCTCATTGCTAAGCAACAATGTATTCTTCCCTCCCACGTGCCTTCTTGCTATTCTGTGAAAAATAAGTATAACCGATGCGTCAAGAGTAGGGTGCTCTCCTCTTGGTAGAATAACCCACAGAGGGGCTCAGCGCTGAGCAGTCCTGGTGTCTTATTTCCAAGCCATGCTATTGCTGCCAGCTGGTTCCCAGCTAAAGCAGTCATGGTCTGTATCCGACTGCTGCATTCCCGCAAGCTTTTCTTGAGACCTCTGCTTGGCCATAAATTCTTCCATGCAGAACACTTGTAGTTTACGCGTACTTGGGGGCCGTGTTCAGATTGGGATGCTCTGAGATAACCCACCGCTGCACCATCCGCAGTACAGGGCCCTACTTCGCTTGCAGGGGAGGGGGCTTGGGGCAGCTTTCTTGGTAGTGAGCACACCTTGGAAAGCAGCGGCTTGCGCCCTGGTGGCTAGGGGCTCTCCCGCAGGATTACTCTTAGCGCTGTTGCTTCCACGTCCATCAGAAGACAGAGAAGTCGTGGTGGGCAGGGGAGGGGGATAAATGTGCTTCGTCAGGTAACTGCGCTTCTAGAAAATGTTTGTCAAACCATCTGGTGTTTCAGTATCATTCTGGAATTAAAGCGATTTTAAAGTTCCACAGTTCAACAGCCTTAAAGGGGATTTTGGTTTTCTGTGGTGCTGCTCTGTTGTTTCAGTGCGCTCGTCAAGGCCTTCTAAAGCTACCAGCGTGTTCCATAAATTGTGATTTTACTTTGTAATGTCAGTGTTGTGTGAACACCACTGAAACTGCCGTGGCAAGGTCACTTTGTAGAACAAAATGCTGGCTAAGTGTTAAATATGATCGTGCAGTTGTAGAACAGATTGAACTAGAACTGCTCCCTGGCTCGCAGTTGGTGCCTGCACTGCTGCCCTACGTGAGTCTGGGAAAGCTGCAGTAGTTGTAGTCAAGGGTCCCATAGCAAACAACAAATAAAGCAAGCACAGCAGTTGCCGTTTGGTGACCGTCTCCTTCAGAGCACTAGAAGTGCAAAGTGGTCTTTCTAATGTTTTGCCAAGAGTCTTCTATGCTAAGATACATGTAGCTACTTGAATGTTCAGTGGTATCATCTTAATTTCCTCTTTACCACAGAGGTATGTAAGGGCTGTTTATTTGCATATATCCTACCTCTATTAGAGAATTGCCTGCATTCCTTTGTGAATTCTGCTTATCCGTGTGCGAGAGAAGTGGTGAGATGAGCTCAGGTGTGAACTTGCACCTAATATTGCACACTAAGGCTGGATGGGGATGTTCTTATTCCTTCTTCCAGAGGAGAGCCTTTAGGCTGTTGATTAGTGTAGCGTGGGATGGCTATTCCAAACTTACGCTCCTTTCTTAATTAGTCATTATAACCTTAGCATGCAGCGCAACAAAGCATTTCAAAGACATTGCTACTCCCCAGGATGGCAGCAGAACTATTCTGCAGTTGAAATTACACACTTTGCAACTATGTACTTTGCTAGCTAGACGTTCCACTGGTAATATTAGCATTGGAATGGTAATCTTTCGTAAAGTAATATAGAAGTCAATGGCAAAACACAGCAATCTCTTCACGTACTGGCTTTAAGACCATATCGATGAACTACCAAACCCTTGCATATGTGGAAAAAGATTGCAAAGACCATGCTGGACTCCTGCCTGTGCTTTTTTCACGGGCGGGTGAAGAGCAGGCGGGCAGTTAAGCGGTGGAGAGCCCAGCTCCAGCCGGTGAGCCAGGTAACAACTGAGTTAGCAGAGGATGGAAGCAGCTTGAGAACAAAAGATACGTAATTCCCTTCCCCCGGGAGCAAGGGAGAAGCAGCAGCCACAGTATTGATCTCCTTTTCAGAATTTATTCCTCTGTTGTTTGTCCAGTGCAACAACATAATGCGCTTTAATCAGTGCAAATGGTTCATATTCTGTTTAACCTACGGTGAAGTAAAAAAAATGTCATGTGCCAATGAGGATACGGTCCATTTACCCATAATTCTTCTGTCCCCACTCTTCTCATTCATTTTTAATGATCATTTTATGTTTTCCCCTTATTCCTTCTCCCTATATTATTATATACACAAGGGGGAAGAACGAACAAAGTTAAATTGTTTCTTGAGTTTTGCTGAGCTGCCTGGTGGGTAGATAAAAATAGCAAGTGCCAGTGGCAAAGTCTCCCAAAAAGTGCTAGCACATTGTGAAAGTGCTAACACATTGTGCTATTGAATCAGCACTGAGAAATCACATTTTCCTCACAACGCTTTCTTTAAACTTAAGGTGACCTTAGGAAGGCATTTGCATCCATGTAGAGAACCTTATTACTTTGTCCTATCAGCGAGTGAGTGCTGTCGTCCTGGAAAGCGTTCAGCTGTGGGGCCGGAAAACTCCCTTCCTTTTCTCCTAGGCTCGATAGGACATTATTGGTTCTGGTACCAAAGTAAACCAGCCACAAACACACCGTAATGAGAGGTATTGTCTTTGGGAAGAGATTATTATACTGTAATTTATAGTTCAGTGTTGCAGAAAGTTCCTATTTATGAAAGGCTCTGTTTTATCATTTCTGAAGACCATTTCTCTATACTTGATAATTCCGCCTGCGTTTCTGAAATTCCACAGAGCCTGAGGTTATCTACAGCACAGACAGTGATACAGTTCTTAAACAGGGTTTGGGGCAGCAGAGCTATCTTGGATATGGCTGTTGCCTTGCGTATCGATTATGTAGCAAAAGTTTTACCTTATGGGGTCAAATTCTTAAGCTCTTGCTTGTGGATCAAATTAAGAGAGACTGAGAGCTGCTGTGCCACCTATTGATTTGGAAGCAAGCAAGAATTGCTCAGAACTTCTTACAGTCAGGCCCGAAATCATCGAAGTTCTTATGGGCTGAAACTTACGAATTGTTAAATGGCTTAAATTATTTTACACAATAGCCCTAATCCAACGCTTACTGAACTCGATGAAAACATTATCTTACGCTTTCACGGACTTTGAATTAAGGTTTATATTACAAGTTAGACTCGGAAGAGGTCATGACCAGTAGAACTGGATAAATATTTAGAATCTTGGATTACAAAAATCAGACTCTCAAGTCAAACACAGTATCAAAGAATTAAATATTCACAGCAAGACAGAGGAGGCTGTAGATGGCCAATGACGTTGAAAACAGTAAGGCCTAAGTAGCTGCTTAAATGTGGAATTTAAAGAAGCCGGAAGAAAGCTGGAAAAGTGCATTTTTTAATGCATTGTATCTGTCATGTATGTGTTCTCTGTAGACCGAGGGCAGAAGGAATATGATTTTCAAAAGGCAAAGCCGTGTTTTCAGGACAGCGGGTAGTGGTTCAGTCCCCGTTGTTACTCAGGATCTCCATCGCGATGTATGTGTGCTTACAGTATACAGTGAGAGGCACAATAACATCAAAGGTTAGCATAGAAGCAGCTGCAGTGAGCTGAAATAAAACTGTCTCCAACGTTTACAAGACTCCCCATGCAGTATTGCTTTACTCTGGTTTTTTATTAGTATATTTTGGTCTACTGTGCATAGCAAAACCAGCCCCAAGGATTCACTGTGAGCACTGTATGTGTACCAGTTACTGATCCTGTCTCAGTCTGATGTATTACTTTAAATAACCAAATAATAGTTACAGAAGTTCAAAGCAAATGGCATCAACATTTCATCTAATTTGTGACTAAGAGCCGCTGCATTTTGTATTCATATTTAGAATGTAATAATAGCATTACTGACTGACAACAAATATTGATGTCAACAAACCAGTATTTTTCTTTGTCGAGGCATCACTTCTACGCTGATCAGGGCCTCTTGGTTTCTTGTTTAGTGGTATTCTCCCCCTCTCCCCTTTTTCTTTCTTGTAGTTTAAATCAAGTATTAATAAATTGATATATTGCAAATATAATAGTATTATTTTTCAGTATCTTCAGTTTACTTGGGAAATGGCAGAGATATTTACCAATTGCTTAGCATTTATCTTTACAAAGCAAAAGGATAATTGTAAATAGCAGTGAAAAGGCTTATTGAAGGCGAAGGAGGTATGAGTACCGAATTATCTGATGATCAGAGTAGTTGATGAATAATTCATTATCCCTGCCTTTTCCAGGAGCCAAGCTTATGAGCGGTGGCCACTGTAATTGCGGACACCAGGTGTCATGTTATTAAGCTATTAATTTGCTTATGCAGTGTCATGCCACATTATATCACGTCAACTCTCCGTGTGGCCCAGCATAATAGGGATTTTTAAGTGTTGTAACGTGGCACTGCGCAACAGGGACACAAATCAGAACCAGCAGCACTTCAATAGGTCAGCTGTTCTGCAAAGTGTGCGCAGGCTGTCACTGTGGACATCCGTCTGTAATGAAACCGCTAAAACCGAAGCGAGATGGAGAGCGAGCTGTCTGCCAGCCATCTCCATTAAACTCGGGTACTTTGGCACATCCCTAATTAAAGCCACAAAGTCTTGAGTTCCAATTGACAAACCACTAGATCTAGACAACAGACTCTCAAGAGTGCTCGAAGGAAGAATACAGAGATGTGAGGTGCTAGTCTGGCTAATTTCATGGGCGATTTCTAATTAGCTTATACTTGAGAGGTTAACTTGCAAGTCTGATGGGAAACTAGGCAAAGAATAACG
This sequence comes from Rynchops niger, assembly GCA_013400035.1. Taxonomy (NCBI): domain Eukaryota; kingdom Metazoa; phylum Chordata; class Aves; order Charadriiformes; family Laridae; genus Rynchops; species Rynchops niger. The sequence continues at coordinate 538,038 of VXBH01017492.1, read as the reverse complement.
GAGTTCCCAGCACCGCAAGTGTTGCTTGTGCGACCTTACATGGATTTTATGCTCCCGAAGAAGTGCAGCCTGCCGTTTCAAGAAGGATGTCTGTGCCTGCTCCCCAGGACTGATCAGGAGCCGAGCTGCGCAGAGAGGTGCTGGGAAAGCACGGGCGAAAGTCAAAGCAAAGCCCTGGTTCACCGTTCGGTAGGAAAGGTAAAGAAGAACTCGGGATGTTATTTTGTTCTGTTATATCACAAGCGAAATGAAGCCGTGGTTAAGTAGCACAAACACTAGAGTCTGTGAGAAGGACTCTGCAGTAAGCATACATAAGCAAAGCCTGGCTGAGGAGCTGGCTTTTGCTTATACAAGCGTATATCATCGATAAGAACTGAAATCACATTGTCACTGATGTCGTTGCCTCTGCTCTAGTACAGGCATGCCAGCAACAGCCCAGATATCCTGTGTAAATCCCAGAACAGGGTATGCTGAAGAGAGGAATTTCACACACAATTCATACTACTGGTGAGATTTATTTTTTTATTTCTTTTGTACACTGAAGAAATAATGCATCTTACATAGAAATCTTTCAGGTTAGAATGAGAAAAAAACAGTCTTGGAAAATTGCAAAAGTTGTGAGAAAAGTTTATTCCTGTTGAGTGTATTGTCATGGGGGAAAGAAGACTTTATTAAAGATTTAAATTTAATAAAGTAATAAGGAAGAAATAAAAATCTTGATAAAGTTGATCCAAAAGAGCCTAACAATAAGAGGACTTAATCTGAAGGCTTATGAAATCAGGAGTCAAATACAAACTGTAGAGCAGGTTCATGTGGCAAGTAACGAGCATGCGCCCCTGCGTAACGGTGGGGGAGAATACAGTCAAGAAGCATCAGGATGTAGAGGAAAGAATTAGATGAGATTCGTGACACCAGGGATTAAGGGTTGTGGCATGAAAATAAAAGAAGGATCTGAGCTGCTGAACATGTGATGTATCTTGAGACGATGGCTTTCTCGTTCTTAAGATTTTATTTGTTTTTTAGTACTTTCTTCCTTGGCAGTAAAACACCACTGTGGCTTGTGCCCAGGCTTAGCCTACTGCCTCTTTTGCTGTCTGTCAGTCCATTCTTCTGGTTGTCTGGGCCTGCGTTCACCATTCTGCCATTCTGCATCACAAGATCTGTTCTTTCAAAGTGACTATTCAGGGACGTTGTCTCGCAGTCTGAGCGCGCTGGCCCTCATTGCCAGAGGAACTCCTTGCGTCCAGATTCCGGAGGAGTCCGGCTTCAGAGTTTCATCTGGAAACGAAGGTGCCAACAATCAGAGAGATCTAGTTCAGAATTGTTCACACTGAAATGGCTGTTCTGCCACATACTGATTGAGCACCCCAGATCCCACAGTCTTCCCATTTCCCTCCGGGCATTTTTTGTTGCGCTGTTTGCGTTTACCATGGGAGAGCTGTGGCTCAGTGGCAAGGGTGAGGCTGCATCTTGTTCTCAGTGTCTGGAAAAGTTTACAGAAAATACTTGGCCCTGAAGTATAAAGATGTAAAGGGAGTGGATGAACATGTTTTCCTTTGATTTAGATTACAGTAAAATTTTCAAAGCTTCCTGACTCTTCTGATTCCTTCCTGTGGCTCTCCCAGCTGGGGAGCACTGGTCTGCACGAGCCACCTGAGACATGCACACTGCTAAATCAAACCACTTTGCCGGCGTAAGAAAGCACATTTAGAGCAGTTTGGATCAGGCACGGTTTTTCCTGTGTTGAGTGAGGGCGAGAGTTAATTAAAGCTAGTCTTTCAATGGAGATTCTTCTAGTGCATTTCTGGTATCTGTGGAGATAGTGATTGATGAGGACATAAACAGGCTGTTTTACTGCAAGTTATTAACATTCCAGTCCTTGCTGCATCGCCGCCGATCCCGCTCGGCAGAGACCACTCTCCAGTGATGTCACTGCATATTTCTCTGCACAATCAAATCAATAGGTAAAGAGTATAATCAGTGCAATTACTACACTGCTTAGCCCACACCGCTACTTGAGGTAGTAAAAAATAGATGTTTCCTTCACCTAGTGGCAAATCCTCATTGCCAGCCTGTCAGTAGCAAGGAAGCAATATTTATGGTTGTCTTTAGGGAGCTCTATCCTATCGTGCAGTTAATTATGATAAACTGCTTTATTTGTAAAAGAGCTTAAAACTGCTTTGTACTGTGGCACTGTGTGGCTATAAAAGAACTGCTTAATTGGGATGGTCAAACCAGCAAATGTTTACTGCAGCACGACAGGAAAAACATCCAGATGCGTCTACTCTGAAAAATAAAGTTGTGATTGTAACATACTCTGATAACACACTTGTGTGATCACGACTGAAGACGGGGGCAGGGTTCTCGGTGTGTCAGCACTAGTGCAGCAGAGCAGGCTCAGGGCTTCTCACCGGCGCGGGCAAAATTGGATTGGGACTCCCCAGAGGAGATAAGGCCATAACACACCCACCGCGGGGCAAGCAGAGACGCGGGCTTTCACCTGGCGGGAGTAATGCTGGGAGGGATGGCTGAGGCTGCGCACCCGAAGCTGCACTCCCATCGCCGTTTCGCCGTAGATCCACTGCCGTGCTCAGGCTCTGCACGAGCAAATGCAGAAGCTCAACGCAGAAGCAGATAACAAAGGTGGATTTGGGGCAGGATCCAGGCATTGCGCACTGCTGCAGCACCCTCTGAAATGGGCATGCGTCCTTATGTTGACTTCCGTGGATCCCGAAATGAGCAAACGGATAGTTTATGGATGTTATAATGGAGGGTCTGGATGAGGGAGCTTGCTGTGGCCTTTTATTGGAGGAGATTCATTAACATTTATACGGTAAAAGTTGAAAAGCCCCAGTGCTGCCTCTGCTGGCCCACATCAGTGTCTTTCATCATGACACTGCAGAAAGGAGGACTTGACAGGCCATCTAAATTAAGGCTGTGTGAGCAAAAATATTCTTTATCTTGGGGAAAGAAAGAAATTATATTAATATATAATGCCCTACATTTAACATTCCCTCAGTACCCTCCCACTTCTGAGTTACTGTACTTGGCGATGTGATCATATATTAAACACTGTGCATTCAAGATCTTTTTATTTCTGGCAGTTTGTCTAGAGCTATTCTATAGAATGCGTTCAGCTTTTATATTCATGTGAAAACCAAAATTTATTGGAATGATATATTGGCTGGTATGTCTGTGAATACCTGAAAATATTGTACTTCTGCTCTTCTCTTTTTGAGTTTCATATACCTGTCAGAGGAGCACATGCACAGACATACGCACTTTCCTTTGCAGTCAATAATGAACTAATTAGAGTGTAATTAGAGCAACCATTGCTCTTCATTGCATAAAATCATAACGTCTCAAACGTGAGGCACGGGCTGTCTAGTGTAAGATGCGCGAGTAGCTTGGCCTGTGCTTACTGGTAGTTTTCCTGAAGCTTTAATTAGGGCTTCTTGCTGGCTCGGGGGTTCGGGAGTGGGAACGTAGAGTTATGGACAAAGGAAAGAGTTCTCCTGGTTGGCTGCTGAATGGGGGCAGAGCCACCAACAGGGCTGGGAGCTCAAGGAGCACAGCCTGCAGCCCAGCTTCTTGGTCCTTCGGTCATAGGCAGTCACAAAATTAAGAAAATGTATAAATGCTGCAAAGGAGCGCTTTTTCACATAAATATTTCAGTTGTGTTTTCCAAATGCTGTTTACCTTAAAATCCTGGCACGAATCGGTATGGGCCCAAAAACATTTTGTAAAATATAGGAATTACTGATAAAGAATTTCCTTTTATGAAGAAAGACGAAGGTAGATAGACAATGAAAAGTTAGGGCTCTTCCATAAAACTGTCAAAGTTTATGAGGCTGGCTGTCTGAGCTAGAAGGGATTTAAGAGTCTGTTACTGAGCTCTCTGTACAGGGTAGTATTTTAAAAAATCAACAGCAAGAACACATTTAGAGGGCATGTCTCTTCAGGTTAAGATGCCAGTCTGGTTCATGATGCAAAAGAAGTTAGTGCAAACTCAGGCTGGACTAATCTAGGGCGGTTTTTCACAAGGCACGGCTGCAGCGAGATGGAAAAAAAACCACGCTGAGACAGTCCAATTAAAAATTGTCTTTTTTAGAGGGAAAAAAAAAAGTATAAATTCAAGGCAAAAGAGGAAGGGGAAGGAGAAATTTATTTTTTTCTTAGCCACATGGCGCTTGAATGTGCTTTGAAAGGCTCTGTGTGCACAGACCAAAAAAAGGAATTAATCTGCCAGAGCAATGAATATTTACAGTGTTGGAAATCCCATGTAGGGTCCAGCTTTTGGCTCCTGTGGAGACTGAAGCGTAGTTTGCTGTTACAGAATCAACAGTTAAGTGGTTCTGGAGATGTATTTTGTTTCAGTCCAAACAAAAATTATATCAGTGAGGGCATAAAGGTGTAGTTTGGGATGAGTGGGAAAAGCCACAATTCAGCAATCCACCGCTGTGAACACTCTGTTATTAAAACGATTTCATGTGTAAGCATGTTTCGGTTCTTTGCTCAGTAAAGATAGATGGAAGAATTTACTTAAATAACTAGTGGAATACCTGGGATCTAGTCACTTGGAATCATCCTTTCATGCAGAAAAGGTGGTTTTTAAAGACTCGGCTAACAGTGGCTGGGTAAAATCTTAGTTTGTTCAGTGCTCATTCCATGTTAAATATTAACCTTTGGAAAATGGGTTTAGCCTTACAAAAGGTTAAAGTGGTTCCCTTTTGTTAAACAGTGTATTAATGCATTTTTCCAGCAGATACATGCAGGACTAAAACTTTTGAGATTAATTTTTCAACAAAAATGAGTATGGCACTGAACTGTAAGAAATTCTAGTTTAATACTTATACTCGATTAAAGAGCTGGGCAACCTATAGGCAAACATTGGCATTTCTGTCTTTTTATATATCCCATGGATTTGGGACAATGAAAATGCAGTTGTACATCTGTCTTTTTAATAAAAATATAAAGAAATTGCATCAATTAATAGCCAATATGAACGTGCTACCTTGTTAAAAGCAGTATTTGTCATTCCTGTGTCTTCTTTCTGGGCACACTTAAGTAACTTGAGACCATTTCTATGAGTTGGATTTTATTATTCATGTAGGCTTGCACACAACGTGACATGCACAGGAAAACGACAGGCAGGGGAAAAGCTAGAAATAATTTAATAGTAATTTTTTTTTTTTGGTACTAAGCACTAAATGATACTACCTTCTTCAAATCAAAAGTTCTCGCCTTCTCTACCCTTTAGCTTCAAAATACCCTCTCACACCAAATATACATTCCATACTTATACACAGAATCTGTTTAGTTGTTCATTAACTACTCTGAGTTAGCATTTTGGACCTTTTCACTGAGAAAAAAAAGTTCCTATTTCTGAACATCTCAAAACTCTTCTCCCTGAAGCTGAGACATCCTTCTGTAAGGATTTAATAAAAATTTTAGATTTATTTCCAAGACATCACTATCAGGAATGCAATTGCACTTACATATTTTTATGTAGATCCTTAGAAATACCTAGGTGAGATAAATTACAATACCGTTTAATTGACATTATTGTCGTATTGCTGCAATTAAGAGCAATACGTTGAGCAAAGGTTAATATACAATAAAGTTGCCAGCTGGAAGTTTCCCATTTGTGAAACTATAAGCATGCACAGCTTTGCAAGTATCTTGTTTAAAACCTGTAGTTATGATTTCTTCTTTAATTGTATTCACATTTTGCACGCTTACCAGGTCCTGCACTGCCCAGGATATTTACCACGTTCTGGCAAATCCAGTTCCTTACGTATTTGAAGATTGCTGCTGTCCTGTAGACGAAGAGCCGTCTGCAGTTCATGGAATCTTTAGGTTCTTTTTGAACTTGTGGAAGTTCTGTTATAGCCACAAAACCCCATGTGGTGTATGCTTCCTGCCCAACTTGCCATCATGAGGCTTCACAAAAATTAGCATTATCGTAATCCTTTCCAACTATAGAGAATAAGAAATAATGCGAGGAGCTCAGCACTCTGCTTCATACGGGATTCTCCGTGTCCTGTTTTTAATTCAGTTTCTCATATTTGTTGAAGACGGTGTTCAAACCAGCACAAGTTACAGTCTGCTCAGCTTCCGCTGGGGAAGCAGCTGGAGCAAAGGGCGAGCCTTTGGAGATTCATACCGCGCTGAAGCCTCCTTTGTACATCCCTAATTCCCTTTCCGCTTGGCAGTAGTGAAATCCAGTTGGAGATTATGATATTTAAATGCCAATGTCCTTTTCCTTCCCGTCTGCTTCCAGAGGGATGGATCACATGCTGGGAACCTTTGTAAAAGAGAAATAAGGGTGGCTTTGGAATTAGTGATGCAAAGATGTTTTATGGTCTCATGCTGCAGTCAGCCGATGCCTCGTTGTTTTCTCACTGCAGACTGGGTGCATATTTCTCTCATGACTTATGAAAAGACAGTTCAGAAGTTTAAATGGTCAGAAACTGAAGTTGGCACAGGACTAAATTAAAACCAGCCTGCGCCCAGTTGCACCCTTGGCCCGTAGTGCCAGGACGTGACTGATGTACAGGTAGAGCTGTGACCCTCAGCGGTTACACTCGGACTGCAAATAAAGGCCCATTTGTGAAATTTTGGACCATCGACGCTCCGTGAACATGAAGTTAATTTGACAAGCTAAATTGTACATGGGGTGCACCCCAACTGAAATCCTAAAACAGGCTTCCATCACAATGACGGAAACTGAAAGCGTGCTCTAGAAGCTATATGTATATTTACCTTTATGAATAGGTATGGTTTTCTTATAAACATTTGCATATGAAATCTATGGAGAGCCAGGGCATTTATAGATGTGTATAATTTCTTCTTCTCCCAGTCAAAAGACCCTTCCTTTTCTTTTAAGATCAGCTAGTCTTTACATCTTCCTCTCAAAATAATGCATCACTGTTCATGTGCAGTGTAATTCTGGAACTGGATGATACAGGTGTGTGATATTTGTGTCAGACTGAATGGACATGTGTGTGTGACTGTGTGTGCATAAATGTATATATATGTACATATAAAAAATACCATTTTAATCATTAAGAGAATAAAGACCAACTTGGACCACATGTTAATCTCTTTTTTTGGTATGCGGTGACTACTTCCACCTTCATAATCCTCAGCTTAAAGCTTAAATAAGAGTTGCTCTATCTGTTGTAGCAAATAGTAAGCACAAAAGGATTCAGAAAGTAATAACAAAGATAAATAACTTTGCAATAAAATTTCAGCTCCAGTAATTTCCCATTTATATTTTCTCACTGAATCACGTAGTCCCAAGCAATGCACTTTTTTACATCTGGGCTGCATCATACAAAGTAATTTTTTATCTAATACTTCCCAATGTGTCCAAAGTATAACATCCCGTGCACAATGCATGACGGGGCGGTCGATGAATTATACAGAGCCTTCAAATAATATCACTGTGAATGTGATTTCATAGGCTTTCTCAGGCAATCAATCTTACCATATTACGAGGAATGAATTGTCAGTCAGGGGTTTTTTATTCTACCAGGAAGGTTTCAGAAGCTGTTACTTAACGCTCCTCATTGTTGAAGGCTGCCGGCCGAATATGTTTTTCCTGTGTGAAGTTACTGATGCCTTCTGTGTGTCTTCAAGTTTCGCTCTTGGTTAGCATAGCCTGTTGCCAGAGATACCTGGGGCTGTAGGAAACGTTCACATGAGAAAGGAAGTGGAAACTTCAGAGAGGAGGAGGCAGAACTAGAAGGAGCAACAAAAGAATAGGTTTTGTGTAGGGAAAGCTTGTCTTTGTCTTATCTAAGTTCTCTTATCTTTCCTCCGTCTCACGCATACTCCCACACGCTTATTTAAAATATGGTTTGAAGTGACAGCTTCCCCGTGTCTTCTGAGAGCAAACAGATGAAGCTGGACTTCCCTCTTCTTGCCATGTGAGTGGCTGGGATTATCTCCACGTTGTTCTGTAAACAGCTGCAGGGAAGAGAAATACCACGAAATACCACGCTGGCAGAGGAGGTGCGATTTGGTCTTAGGCTGGTCACCGGCGCTGCTCGCAGCGTGGTGCAGGTCGGCCCAATACCCGCTACGAGACACCCCCGTGTTCCTGACGCAGTCGTGAAGCCTTTGGGGGTTACAACTGCCTCGTTTCCTTTAAGAGAAGTTTTATGTAGGTATTTGGAGCAGTTATAGCTGTGCTCAAGACTACGGGTTCACTTCCTACAGACAGCTGAACAAATGGCTGTCTTCACTTAATTATTAATGTTATCTAGAGATCCAATCATGTTGCATCGATGACCCAAACATAATAAGACAAACATTTCAGTCTCCAAACCTGGCTCTTCTGGGCATTGATCATTTAAGTCACTTCTCGTTCTGTATCAGTCGTTCACCTGGAAGGAAGTGAAGGTTTTATTGACCTCTGAAAAGCGGACACTTTCACAGGGAACTGGGTATCCTCTCACCTCCCGTAGGTTTCAAAATAAGAGGCAAAAGTGGCAGAGGATGAACCAGCCAGTTGTCCACCTGGTGCCATCCCCTGGAAGCTGAGGGTGAGGTTCTAATCTTCTTTTAGATTCTTTTCCTGAGTTGCAAATTGATTAATTGAAAGAAAAAAAAAATAGGACACCACAAACTGTCAGAAAACTTTCTAATGAAGATTATTTTTTTCCCAATGGGGCAAATATAATCTTCAGTTGGTTACAGCAAGCTTACAGATTACAGAGACGGAAGCATCCTGAGAGTGTGAAATTCTGCGTAGTATTTACCTAGATGCTGTCATCTTATTCTTTCTCTAGAGACAAATGCAAATGTGTGCCACAGGTTTTAAATATGCCATTAATTACTGAACACTGCCTCCCTTGCACACAGTCAGTGAATTCCATAAATTGTCTTCAGTGTAAAGTATACAGAGAAACCATGCCAACATTTTCAGTTTGCAACTTACTGTCACTTCTGGAATCAGCTTGTGACAGCAGATGTTAATTCTCTGCTCAGTAGAAAGCCTCAGCCTTGGTGAGCAGCAAAGTTAGCAAGCACAGTTGTCATAGCTCAATGCAATCTTAATGTTTCCAGAGACTTTAGTATTCCTGCTCTATTACACAGAGGGAAATTTAACCTTGTAAATGGAAAATCTGTTGCATCAGCACCAAAGACACAAAGCTAACCCTAATGCTGGCAGATGTGTGGGATGCATATGGAATCCAACAAACAGAAATTAATTTAAAAAAAAGAACAACAAAAACAAAAAAAACCACTAAAAATCCCAAACCAACAAAAACCAGAAAACACCATTCACAGATTCAATTTATTACATAAAGGCCGGACAAGCTTCAGATGAGTATTGTACTACAATACTTATATGTAACATCTGTCAGAAATGCTTTCCCATCTATTTTTTACTCTATTTTAAAGAGTTCTTCCTCAGCTGCTTCCAAATGTGTGTCTGAGGCTCACAGCGTCGTCCTGTCCAGTCACCAAGTATCTCCTATTGATTGCCAGAGGAACGAGCACTTTGACGTGAAGACACTACTTTCATCTTGCATGTTCTTTGCTGTCACCTTCCAGAACTGGAATATACCCCAGTGGTTTCAGTTCTTGAACCATTCATGTTGCTTCATTGAACTGGCTGCTGCTGACAATATAATACGTAATTTCAGATAGATTCTGCTTTTCCTCAGCCTTCCAGAAAATGACCCGTTTCACGCTAACGAGCCGTGCCTCCCTTGGCCTCTCCGTTCAGAGCAGCACTGCGGTTTGTAAACGAATTCTCCCCTTCTCCCCACTTGCCACGTGTTGCTTCAGTTGCAGAATGGTTTGGGGAAGTCCAAACTAGTTCTTTTCTGAGAAAAATAAATCAGAAGCTCTGCTACTGAAGTGGACCACGGGCCGTCCAGCAGTCACTGGGGATGCGAAGCCCAGCACTTGCTCTTCAGGCAGCGTCGGTCTCTGTGCGTGATGGGGGGGGTCCAAAATTGGACTAAATTCAGTCCCAAGTAAAACCCCAAACTACACACGGTGTCAACAAATAACAGATAACACCGACTGCTTCCTTCTGCTGATGCTTTCCTTCTGCACCAGCTATTCGTTGAACAGACAGAACCCTTGTAAGCAAATAAGTGGTGGTAGAGGGGAAGGATCGGGGAATTCCGGCACCAAACTCAGAGAAAGAGCTTGGTCTGCCCAGTTTTGCAGCTGAACCAGTGTGGCATCCCGCTTGTATGTGACGCGCGGTTAAAGAGAGGGCGATCTCTGATCCCAGAGGGGCAAATGGGGGGCAAGTCACTTTTTTCTTTTTTTAGTTGAGATGCAAACGTTAGTCACTACGGTGCCTTTTTATGTATATGCCGTAATATAAAAAGCTATATAATGATATAAAATTGGACTGTAAAATTGGACTGTATTTTTTCCTTCTTTCTACATATTTTTCCTTTAATCTGATTTATGCGGTTTACTGAAGAGTGTACCTTTTCTTTGGGAACATGACACAAAGGTGCTCAGTAGGCTGATGTTTAAGACCCCTTGTTAAACAGCCAGTGTTTGTGACATGTTCTGCCTCTGAAATAAGTGTGTTGTTTTCTAGTACTTAAGAATAGTACATTTTGCTTTCAAAGTGCGTTGTGTGCAAGAGGCTTCTGTTTGTGAAGCAAAGCAAAAAAAAAGGCCGGATTATTGTGTATCTAGAACTGATTTCAGCAGCTCAAAATCAGGACCTGTGTTTTCCCCGAAAGCAGAAGTATTTGTTCCTTTGGCACACGGTTTTGCCATACACACAAATACGCAGTAATACTCACTAGCTGTCATTGGAGTTATTTCTCTGCCTCGTCTTGCTAAACAGCCTTGCAGACGTGCACACATGGAATTAATATTTGGCTGTTAGAACACAATGTGAAAATATTTAAATTATTAGTTAGTTTGAATTAGGTGCATTGAAAACTTTCAGTCTTATGCTATGAATCTGTATTGGTTTTATAGACTATATTTTTAAACGCTTAATCTTCTGTGAGGATACATATGTTTCCAGTTTTTTTTAAAGAATGATTCTGATGTTTGAATTTCCTTGATCTTTATTTTAACATTTTGTATTGATCTAACGTATGTGTAAATAATTTGCAGTAATCACAGGAACAAATGCACAGTTGTGGTATAAGAAATGTTGCATAAACAGCCAATATATTCCACTAGCCTGGCTGTTTCTCTTATTATTAGAATATTATTATTAGAATAGTATTTTCTTCACATGGGCGAACACGTGCAACATTTATTATATAATGCATTTAAAGACATTTTAATATGTGCGGGTTTCCGTGGTGTTAGACCTTGGACGTAGATGAAAAATAAGAGCTTTAAGAATTGCCAGTTCGAGTATTTGCTCTTGCCTCTAATACTGAAATGGACTTTCGGGCTCAATCAAGCTAGTTAATTTAAATTCATTAATTAGAGTCAATATTTAAGTATTATTTATTTATAGTATGGTGTCATTAATCCAAGATTATTGCCTTGCTGTGCTAAGGTCAAGGTATAATGAGAAACACATCAGGCTCACAGCATCGCACGATCTAAATAGTCAAAAGAAATAGAGGGCAGCTGCCGTCACTCATGAGCCAAGGCCAGTAAGAGCTGAGCCCAAAGCCAGTTGAAGCTCTGCTGAATCTAAGGCTAGAGCTTTCTTTCGTATTTCATGCTGCCTCTCAATAGCTTTTTTTTTTCCTTAATTTCTGCATCATCACCCTTAACTAAAAATGAAAGCACAGAAGTTGCGACATTGCTTTCCTTTCTGCCCGGCTGCAGTCGAAAGCGCTGGGGATGAGGGACGGGGACGGTTTTGGAGGCGGCTGTGGGCCTGGGCTCGTCAGCAGGAGCTCGGGCAGCTGCGGCGGGGTCTGAAACGCAGCGCCTTGGCAACAGCCCCTGTGGAGGGGCAACAGCTCCAGACCTGCGGAGATTTCCCCGTCGTGCCCGCAAAATAAGGAATGGTAGCCAGACAGCAAATGAAATAATTAAAATATCGAGTCTAAAAAGCATTTTCATATTATACTTTAAAGTTGGTATGCTATCCTTCCTTGGGGTTTGGGGTGTGGTTTATTTTCACAAGGTAGCGGAAGGTTCCTGGGGTATGCAGGAAGGGTATTTCAGAAGAAAGCGAGAGGTGATTTTACAGCAGTTATATCAAACTGATAGGACGCTTCAGAGTGGATACACTCAATCCAGTATAGAAATATCTTTTTCAGTTGGCATATTTCATTAAAGAAACCAATCAACCAATAGTCATTTTTTCAGTGGCAAAAGGGAGAGAAGACAATTCTTAAACACATGCAGCTATACATGTAACAGCGGTTAATCTTTCTGCGACAGAATAACCAAGAGTCAGAGATCATTCATCACTTTAATAAACATTTTAAAGTACATTTTCAAATTGCCGTTCCTGGGAATTTATAACAAATAAAACACTAGGTATCACTTTGCAATATTAAGTGGGGGTTTCGTATCTGTAGAGCATTCTCTAAAATAGAGTTCGGGATACAGAGCTGACACCCAGATCGATCAGTTTTGTCCCCAAACCTTAGAGCTCAGGACTGTTAGGATTCACTGACCATACTGAGTGACCAGGCAGTTAAGAATATCCTGAATACTTGGAGGTGTTTTAAAATAGTTGTACCTAAGTACTGACCGTATCAGCGATCTTACTCTTTGGCAAAAATTGCTCTTTCCTTCTTTTCAGCCATAAAAGAGCGCCGATGGCTGAGCAGGCTGACACCCCATCAGATGCAATCCATTTTGCTGTAGCTGTTTGCCTGTCAGATTTATCTGTAGCCGTATCTCATACCAGACAACTCCTGCAACTGCAGTTTCTTGCAGGGACGTTTCAAGAAAGCATGATGAATCTTCATGGCAATTTATGTGGATCCAGATGCTGGGTATTTGCACAGTATTAGAGACAAAGTAGTTCTTCATGGGAACACCTTTTAGGAGTGCAACTTGTGTATTGTTTCACTGGAGGATTTGGGGTTTTTTTCTCTCTATTGGCTATTTGTAATGTGGTTTTTTATCGTACAGTTAGGGAATCCTGAACTTGTTCTCAATTAGATTGGAATTATCTCAGGTTTCTAGATTTGAAACATAATTTATTAGTGAAGGAGATACTATATGCTAAAATTGGTACAAATGTCAATTTTAGCAAAGCATACTCAGTATCGATGGATTTTTAAAGTGTTGAACACCGTTGAAAATCTGGGCCAAAATGTTTGCTGCTGAAACACTCGCAGGCCGCCTTTGAAAAATAGCCCACTTATAAACCATTTCCAGTTAATGTCCAACGTTTCGTCCTTCACCTTAGCTCATCGAGAATACTTCACACACCTTTGGCTGTGTGGAGAATTTTGTCTTTATCAGCAGTTTAGAGATATTAAAAGAGTTGAGCGTGTGAAGTACATTGGATTTTGATTCCCATTCGACAGTTATTTACCTGAGGAATTCTGGGCTTTGCCTTTTCCCAGTCTACGTTATGGGTGCGTTGTGAGAGCTCGCAGGACGCAGGGAGGTCGTGTCACTGTCGAGATTGCTGAACAGATTCGTGACAGTGGTTAACATGAAAACGGAAGCAAACACTTGTGTTCTCTGGATTCCTAGTTCCAAAATCACTTGGAACTATGAAGTTTAGGATTTGTCTGTACTGTGCAAAGGGTTTCTGTCTTACAGTTCTCCAAATTAGCTCAAATACCAGAAGCGTGGTATGTGATGGCATCTTCGATAAGACAAGTTGGCCTGCCCATGACGGCGTGCTGACCTGCCTGTGCTGCTTTTGTAGCTACACCATCATATTCTGCAGGGCATAGGTGTGCTCGTGGTCCTGCTGACGTCGGGTACGACTCCAGGGGGTCTTGCAGAAGATAGTGTTTTGGACTGCATTCAGCATGTTATAACAGACCATCATTAGTTCAGCAGTGAATCCTCTTTCGGCTCAAATATCCAGCACCAGTCCTGACCTCTGCCTCCGTACTCGAGATCGCTGGGACTGAACGCCACGAGCCGTGCCCAAGTCTGCAAGGGTCAGTCAATTCTGATGGGTGCTGCCCAGCTAATTTGTCTTGGGTTCTTTGCCAGATTGTGACAATGCAGATACTTTTGTCCTAATGTTTTTCCTAACAAATACCATGTTAACTTGAATCCTGAATAGAGAAGGTGCTGAAAATTATTCACACCCATTATATGCAATACCTTCTAAATAAGTAGTCTCTAGACAGACACTTGTAACATGATTTTAGCTCTGCCCAGCAATTCTACTAAGAGGTATGGTGCAAGAAGGAAGCCAGATTAATTAAAATTATTTCCAAGTAAAACAGGAGTGGGAAATAGATAAGGCATAATTATGAATAATAGAATTGCTGTTTCCTACCCTACAAGGAGCAGTAATACAGATCATTAGCATGAACTGGCAGGACCTGTGCTTTGTGTTTTATATACTTTGCAATTTTTTCCTAGATACAGATGAGGCGAGGAGATACTGAGTAACCTGTAGTGGCATCGTGATTTTCTTACTGGACCTGTACCAATTCTGAACTCAGTTTGAAAACCTGCCCTATCATTTTTCATTTGCACTGCTTCTACGAAACACCCCTGGTATTCTCCATGGGCCTGAGGGTGCACGGTGTTGAACTCCATGGAAACCGTATTGATAACAGCTGAAGTGCTGGGGCTCATAATTAATAACTCGGGCTACCAAACTGGAATGGTTTACACTGTGTCCAAACAAGGCAGTCAGGTTTTTGGCCATGAGGGGTTCTCAGAGAGTTATTTCCCAAAACTTTACATTCACAGGCTACTTCGTCACATTTTAATGAAGGTTCTGTTTTTACCACTTTCAAGGTTCTCTGAACCATTAAGGAGAGGGAAAAAATTACATGGTCATTACAGTCCATCAGATTTCACTCTAGTGTCATTCTTTATAAGACGGTGAAAAATTTTGTTCCTCAAGTAGCAGCCTGTGGGTGGTATAAAAAAAAAAGCAGTTTGAGCACTTTGGTGGATTGCTGAAGTGCCCACAGGTAAGTGCATCCGATGTTGAGAACCCAGGAGCGATTCTGACCTTTCCACCCGGAATTGGGTATTTCATCAGTAATGGATTTTCCCCTTATGGTACTGGTTGTGGTTTTTTATAATAAAGGGGATTCTTTGGTCACATTGACAAACATTAGTTGCTATAGAGATGCGCAACTGTTTACAGGTGCAATATTGAATTGTGCTTGCTTCCTGGGACTAAGAAGTTGGTTGCATTTATCTGTTATGGATAAAATAGCCTACAGCATTAAGGGGAATAGGGGCGTGTAGGTTAGAGGGGACAGGATGCCTTGAAGCTATTTTTCTCCCTTTGTCTTTAAAGATAATGTCTTTTCAGCTGCAGTGCCTTACACAATTCATGATGAAACTTCAGCTCTAAGCTCTCCTGGGATGGAAGCGTGGCATTCATCGAACTGTTTATGTGAAGGAAGGAGCACAAAGCTTTCTCATGTGTCTTTGCGTGTCTTCCCTGTCCCGCCCGTAAGCAGAGCGTGTGGGCAGCATTTTTCATGGCATATAGAATTCAGAAAGATCTTGCAAACACGTTATTCCAAACTTTGTTATAATGGAAGCGTATCTTCTCCTTGGTATGCAAAGCATATTTAATAACAGGTTAGGGTTACATTTTAGAGCCCAGCAATCTGTTTCAGAGGTTTCAGGAGTCCACGTTTGATGCTGCAGTGCAGTGTCTTTCCAACGTGAACACAAGATAAGGGCACAAAAGAATCACCTGTTACTTCTGTCTGCCAAAAACCACAGATTGCTTTCCTGTACCTGCCTACTCCGTGATACATTTCAGCTTTCATGACAGTAGCCTACTGTCACATAAAAATTTGTACTTTTTTATGCAATCATTTTTCCAAGTCCTTTAGGCAAAAAACCACTATGCTTGGTTGGCAAAGCCGTCACTTTTAAAACACTATAAGTGTTTAATGTGTTAGGTATATGCTAAAAATTGTACAAACCAACCATATATAATTCTAGCATAGTGATTTTATAAACAAATCATTTTTAATAACTTTAATTTGATAAAACTTTGGATTAGTCTCTTTACTCCGCAGGAGCTATTTCTTTTAAATAGTATGAAACAGAGGATCTGGTCCTGCAGAGCAGTTAATCAGGTATTTAACTTTTGTACACTGACTTGTAACAAAAAGCTGCTATCAGTCTGTAAATGCCCCATTAAATCATATCTAGGAAAAAAGTAAGCACACATGAGCAAGAAAAAGTGTGTCCTCCAAGGACTTTAATACTCGTAACTGATTTATATGCTTGACTTGGCTGTACAAGGTCACCTTATCACTGAATTCCTTTTTAAATATAAACCTACAATGGTACATTTTATTTAAAGAAAGCTGTTGAAAGAACTGTAGCTGTGCAGACAGCTTGGCTGAGTTGAGACAGTTGAGCTGATCAATTCATGCCCACAATACGTCTCTTCTACTTAGCAAATGAACTCAGTTTTATCAAAGTAACCAACAGACAAGCCACAAGGTCAGATGTTGCTTTCCGGAGAAGCAGGCAAAAGCGAGATTTCACGTGATCTGCTCTGGTTGGTTGCTGTCACTTTTATTCACGCAAGCCAAGAGGCAGAGGTCTGGTTTTGATCCTTCCTGGCTCTGAGAAATCAGCTTGGGTCTGGGGACTTCCCTCACCATTGCTATTATCTGCTGGTTTCTAACTCTGGCATGTTTCCGTAGCCTTATTTATCAATCAGCCCATTCCTGCCCGATGGACTAATGAGCAGGAGCCGGGGGTAAGAGCAGGGGACTCCGTGGGAATACCTGATGTCACCTCAGGCAGAGCCAGGACTTTGTGATGTGACCAGTTAAGTAGGTGCCTACTTCCGAACGGAGAGTTTCCCGCTTTGGAGAACTGGGCAGCTCACAGAACAAGAATCTAAACTGCTACGTTTGGGATTTATGGGTTTTAAGAGCTGAAGTTTTAAGTTTTGACTCTGCATTGCTTTATGTCTTGTTCTGTCAGCCACTAAATGACACCACCAAGGTGGGAAGCTTAAATTCCTGGCGTTCCTCGGTGTCTCAGATTGAGTGTGCTCAGTCGGTGTTGCTCCCAGAAGGTAACACTTACATGCCCACTCCCACACATGCATAAAAATAAAATGTAAAGTCTAAAGCAGTAGAACAAATGTAACTAGAGTCTTGGTATTTAAATTCATCTTTCTAAGTTATTTTTTTCATATAAAAATTATACTTAAGATAATTATTTGAAAAAGTTCATTTTTCAAAGAGCAAAATGGCCTAATTTGTTACTCAGTCAGATCTATTTTCCTTTTTTCTTAGTTTAGGTACACCAACAAAGTTACCTGAGTTTGACAGGAAAAAAGGTGAGGGGGTTTTGATCTTTAGGAGCAACTTAACATTACAAATACTGAAACGTGACAGTTGATGCATAGTTTAATTTCCCCTTTTCCCCCCAGTTAGGACTCTTCCATTAACAAACTACCAGTAATGACAGAAATGCAACAGTGCCATCTCTAGGAGAGACTCAACATCCCCTTCGTTGTAGGACATCTCCAGGAAACTCAGTAAAAGATGATAGAGGACACGTGTGAACTCACCCTTACACTTACAGAAGAGTCAGATGATTGCAAAAAAAGGCTCACGTGATTATTTTTTTTCCACTTGATGAAAGCCTTCAAGGTTTCCGCTGAGCCCAGCTTCCCAGGCCTTTCGTCTCCGTGAGCCTTTGCGTTCCC
Source organism: Rynchops niger (assembly GCA_013400035.1). Lineage (NCBI taxonomy): Eukaryota > Metazoa > Chordata > Aves > Charadriiformes > Laridae > Rynchops > Rynchops niger. The sequence continues at coordinate 520,262 of VXBH01017492.1, read as the reverse complement.
GGGGTGTTCTCAGTCAGTACGAACAGACCTGCAGTTTTCAGAGCAAATCCTTCCAAGTGTTTCAGAACGCAGCCATGGATGGCAGTGAGGGGGAAGCCCAGGCTTACTTTTCACATTCAGATACAGCTAAAACACTACAAATATTGTTGGACTGACATGATTATACATCCTTCCCACCCCAACTCTCTGTTCTTGTCTGCATTACAACACCAAAGTGTTTGATCAATTCTGTTCAAAATCCTTCAGTTGATTTTCTTCGAGTGTATTTTTAATTTTCCTCGCTATTTGATAAACTGTGTCATAAAAATAAATCTAATTTTTAAAAATATAATATGGAGTTATGTTATGATAGTTTTTATTAAATACGTGTTGGTAAGGAATTATAATTTGGAAATTGGTATATGAAACGAAATGTATTACTGAAAACAGAACCTATAACTCCAAACTTCTTTATCATTCAGTGGAGGGAAGTTCTATGTTAGGTTCAAATTTTCTGTTTTCTGCAGTGTACACGTCATTTCAGAACTTCTGACACAGATCTATAAAAATTCTGACACAGATTTGTAAAAATTCTGACACTAATTATCTTGTATGTCTTCGAGTATCCTCTTGAAATGCCCCGCCGTATGCTTCATTTAGAAGTGGTGTGGAGCTCTGATTCTAGGCAGCCGCTCTGTCAATTCAGTTGCCGTGGTACTAAAGGGCACGTGTGCTGTGGAAGCTCCGAGGATGTAGGGTGGTTACGGTATCACCTGCATTGCACATTCAAAAGGCTCACTTGCTTGAAAATACAAATGCTATATGCAGGCCAAAAAGAGAAGAATTTGTACCAAGGAGACTTTTCCCACAGAGGAGGTAGATGATAAAATTAACCTCTCATTTAATGTAAGGAAGAATGTAAGAAGAAACAAACTTTGAGTGACTTATATTTGAGAAAGATAATTTCTTACTTGCCTGTGTGTCTGAAGGAGTTGCTCCTGGCAGCTTTGCAGACAGAATAGTGCGCCAAATGGGCTCCTCTTCTGGAATTTTACCTTCTCTAATCTACATCCAAAAATATGTATTCCTTACAGTACATCGTGTTGTCGTTTTTATTTCAAGCAAGGGCGTGAGAGAAAGATTAATGACTGTACAGAAAAAGTACATAGTGAGACAACAGAGTAAGAGTCAAAAGGTGAGACCAAACAACTCTTCCCGAGGTTCCCTTGAGGTGCAAAGTGTCTTAAGAAACAGTAAATCGCAGGTGTTGTGTGAGGCGTCTTGCTATAGTCTTAATATGTATAAAAACAGGCTTCTGGATCACTGTAATTTTCCTTTCAAATCTTGCCAAAGCAACATTTGCTGCTTTTCCTGTTTACAGAAAACTCTGCTAATTTGTTTGAGGAGTAAATATTTCAAAAAATTTAATAAGTTTCCTATATAATACATGGTGCTTTACACTTTTCTACAAAACCTGGAAAATTTGAGAGCCAAAAGCCTTCCTGTTTGAAAGAGATACTACTGTAGTCTGTCTGCCATCGCTTTAAACACTTTTTGTTTTTAAAAATAAAACTTGATCATCTCAGCTCATCAGTCCATCGTACTCAGTCCCCAGTTAAACAGGGCACTTTACAAGGACTATGGAATATTCTTATAGCCTTTCTTTCCTTGGAAACAGGAAGAGAAGGATTTGTTTCTACTTCATCTAACTTTCTTCTGCCCGAAGAAAACTAAAGCATGTTGTTTTCTCCTCAAAAGCTTCCGTTTCTCCTCCTTCCTTTCATCAGCATTCTCTGTAGTGAAAAGACTTTCTATTTTCTCCCAGGTGCACCAAAGAACACTACTTCAGCCTTCATTTACTACCTTTTATGGTGAGCCTTGGGGTCACAGTCCCTTCTCTTCTTTTCTTTTTGCCGTGCAATACAAAGGGAATACAGTTTGTTCCTGGTCAATACCAATAACAGGATCAGAAAGTTAATTCAGCTCTATGGCACCACTCATGTTCCATCTAGTTCTGCGCCTATCTCACCACCAAGAGGTGCTCCTCATTGACTCATCTCTTGTTTAAAAACACCATAAATGAAAGAAAAGGCAGAAGAATACAGTATTTAATCTTTTCTCCTCTGACTGATCTTAAGGAGGTGGGGAAGGAGCTTGCGCTGCCCTCTTCCCTGAATGAAGAACATCAGCAGAGGCCAATCAAGGGTCTCATCTTCTCTTCCCTTCCCCTTCCCCCTCCCCGCCCTTTATTTTAGGATTGTTTTGTTGTACAGAGTCCTGGTTTCTGTGTGCGGCCTTCTGACCACAGCAGTGTGTGACAGCTTCGGACTAGCCAGACACAGGCGGGCTCGTGCCTTTAGCCAAACCTCAGCGCAGGTCCCGGAGTTTGTCGTGGATATGGGGGGGCACTAGGAAAGGGCAACGCTGATTTCCTCTCTCTGAAGGATTGCATTAATATTTTCCACCAGTAACAGATTAAAGTGTTGGGAACACAGAAGTGCAGTAATGAGATCAATAAACCAGAATCATTCTATGCTGCCTTAATATATTAGAGTCACTGGTAACTACCATTTTAATGTTACTCAGGCTGTGTGCTGACAAGACTTCTCCACAAAATGGATGAGTTAATTGTTCCTTCTAATTGTTTTATTTCTGAACGGGAATTCCTTCCAGATTTCACCGTTCTTTTATGACTTTCTGTCCGTTTCCAGCCCTGTGATGCTGACCGATGTGTGTCTCTGGTGGTCTCACAGTTGATCTCTGTCTATAATCTAGTATCTTTCTAAGCTGACAGTTCTGTTTCTACTGTGACACTTTGTCCGTTTATTTAAAATGTTTCTGCACAACATCTATCCCCTTATTTTTCCTTCATCTTTTACTCTGAACTAAGTGCTCGTTTGTCACTTGGTTACATACTGTATTTTCGTCTGCATCACAACGATTAGTGATGCATACAGGGGCATGAGCAGTCCGGTTGTATCTGAGGAACACATTTGTATGTGCTATTGACAGTGAAATGTTATTTATACAGCTCTCCAAATACTTACATGCGTGCTTAATTGCCGTGCGTATATTGTTTTTCGTGGGTTGACATGAGTGGAGCCGTTGAGGGTAAAGAAGTTACTGGGGGCCGTAACACGTGGTGCCTGGCTGCGCAGAGGGGTCGGGCGGCGAGCGCTGCACAGCCCACACCTTCTGCTTGCCCGGAGCCCCGCTGAAGCATCGCGTTCCCCCGTGTGACAGTCTGTGTGAAACCGGGGGCTGGGACCGCAATGGAATGCACTCCCTGCCTTCACTGGGGGTACGTAACTTTACACGAATTTGGTGGACGGGATGGTGCATGGTTTTCCTGAAGAGTCGCAGTGGCTGGAACAATGACTTAGATACTTTTGACACCCATATAATCTTAGGAAAAGCAGATGGTGATGGTGACAGGTCTGTATAGCATCTGTGGGATGGTCTTTTTAAAACGTGGATTTTCATTATCTTGATTTTCTACAAGGGCTTTCAGGAACTAGTTTGAAGGACAGTGTCCCAATTAGTGTCATGTGATAGTTAACTAAAACTTAACTGTGAATGTTAGGTAGAACAAAGAGGAAATTTGGTGAACTGTGTTCAAATCTCAATAAAATGAGGCACCTGTGTGATACTTGCAGTAAAGTATTTGCAAAATCTATGTAATGTGTAATGCTTATTACTTTGTTATGTCCCCTCACTCTCCTCTACGTTTGAATTTCTATCTCTTTTAGTGCTTAAAATGTTTGTCCAATATCAGGATGTTTTGCTGACATAATGCTGATGCTTTAAGGTGAAATTCCCATATCCTGTTAGTATTGAAAGTATAAAAGAAATGCATCTAAATCATTGCAAAAGCTATAACAGCGCATCCTGCTGACACAGATGAATGCAAAACTTAATTTCTTATTTCTTCTCTTGTCTTGCATACAGCACACCCTGTGTTTGTTTCCACTGCAATATTTCATGTGGTCGTGTCCTCCTAAGGCCTCACAGACCCTCCAAAGAGGAGAGGGAAACATTCTGTGCTTGCATTTATGTTTGACATGTAGAACATGCCTTCAAAACCTCTGCGCTTTAATTTTATAATTTAAATACATATAGGAGACGTCATCCATGAAGGGTGAGTATTATGTTTCTTTCAAATGTGTGAAGGACCCATAACTCACCAGACCCTCAGGTATGAATGAATTATGAAGGCCTTTCTCATGAGTGAAAGAAACATAATCAGTCTTCAAGGGTGAGATACTCTATTTACTCCACAGATACGCATTTTAGTCTATTTAAAACAACAACAACAGAGAGTATCTCTTTAAATCCCAGTGTGTGTCTTTAAGGGGAAAGGTGACAAATATGTTAGAATCCTCAAAACATCTCTTTCTCCCTTTCTTTTATTTTCGCTTTCCTGAAGAGTGTGATGGAAGCGGTGGATTAATCGGGTCTGTCTACTGAGCTAGTGTAAGCCCACCGAGATGGTCCACTGACTGACATGAAAAAGAGAAACTGTTTTAAAAATGGTATATCACAAAAATATGATGGTGATATTGGGCTATTTTATGAGCTGGATTAGAAATTAGGTATGTTGGTCTCGATAAATTTAGAACCACTGATGCACTAAGAATTCCTTTGTCTTTATCTTGATTTGATTGTAATTAACCTTGTTACAATAGTAGAGGTGCAATTATCTGTAGACCCAAAAAAGGGCGTATACCTGACTACACTGAAGATTTTAAACTATAATTTTTAATCTCATTCTACAGAAGGGGAAAGTAAAGAACACTTGATTGACAGGTGGATTGGTGTCAGAGTCAGGACTAGGTCCCAGATCTCATGTCTGGGATGAGCACATCACCCACCAGACCACACTTTCAGAGGACCTTAAAACTGATCTTGCTCCTTGCGGGTACGAAGCATTTTACGTAATGTAGAACATGTCCCAGCTTCCGTCAGTAGTGGATGGAACTGATCTTTAACTGATCATAACATAGAAGGAAAAGTTAAAAAAAAGATGTGAATGTGCAAACAATTGATTTATGAAGGCCATGAATTTCATAATTGGAGTCTCAGGAAGGATCTTAAGGTTTACAAGAGTTCTGCCATTCCGCAGAACATCAGAAATCCCAAGGTGTTCTGCAGTTTTGAGAATCAGGCCCTTAAATGTGTATCTACAAGCAAATGGTATTTTCCCAGTACTGAACAGTTTAATCTACACTGCATGGTGACGTCCCTTTCCAAAAGTGATCCCAATTCTGTGAAAAAAACCAAACAACTCATCCTATTTCATTTTATCCAGCACTTTGTACATCAGCGCAACATTAATACAGAGCAAGTGTAAAACTCGCGTACATCTGAGTAGCGCTGATTTACATATGATTTGTAGTAATGAAAACACAACAGAACAATGAAGAAAACGCTCCTCGGCTTTTCAGGCATGCTGAACTCAGGTCCTGTGCAGTGTACGTACTCTGCGGTGCTCAGTTGTGGGTACGCTCTGCTTGGACGCCAACAAACTGTTGGATGATGGGTCATAAAATTCCCAGGAAAGGTAACAAGCACAGCTAAATCGGCTCTCTGTTCTTAGGCTGGCTAAGACTGTGGAACAGACATGATTTACAACATTTTGTGCAATCTGGGCAGATTAGGAAGAGGAATCTTCATAATTATATAGGCTTGCTGTTATTTAAATATTTACCAACATTAAACACCAAAGGGGCTGTGCAAATGATCCAGGGGATTCATATTGTTCTAAGCTAATATCCGTTGTACAATATTATGCAAATTGCGTAAACTTTATTTTGTTGCTTCTGCTATGAGCAGTGTATCCCAAGGCAGCTATTCACTAAGTTGAAACAGATAAAGTTTTAATAATAAATAGTGATGATGAATAAGTCAGAAAGTTTGTGCAATGCTAATGTACTTGTTGGCCCCAGGGTAGTTTATTAGATAAACAAGTAACATTTTATAGGTTGCCTGCGCATAAGTGGCTTTTGTTTTCCAGGAAATGTGTATATGATAAATTATTTCAAAACATTAGGTGTTAATGAACAAATTGTATTCACTTTCAATTTGCCACAAATTTCCTGAGACTTAAGATTTAAACAGCAAAATTCTACATTTGTTTAGCTTTGTCAAAATGACAGTAGCGTGAGAAGTTAAACTTTGCTATGGGATGAGGCACAAACCATTCTGCTCTTTAATGCAGAGTTCTTAAGCCAAGAAATAGAGCTGCAGCTCTTTTCATTAGTATCCAGGCATTTTCAGGACTTAGGGTCTTGGAGAGAGTGAAAATTAGACAAAATAGTCCAAGGACTACAGGAGTCCCAGTATGCCCACATTATGCTTTTGGCCACTTGACAGTATTGACCCATGGTAGATCAGCCGAAAGGCATTTGTATGATTGGGAAAGAAGCCCCGCTAAATTAAAAAGGAATGAAGCATAAACAAGCTTATTTAACCAGCATGTTGTAAGGAAAAACCAGCCAAATGTATTAATGACTCTTTCTACTCTGTGCGGTATGTTCTGACCCATACAGGGCTCTCTCTTTCTAAAGTACATTTTGAGCATCTGCATTCTAGTTCTGCTGAAAATCCCCCTGATGATACATCAGATCTTAATAAACACAAATCACCATCGTTTGGATCTTTGCTGGTTTTTTTAATGTAAATAACAAAACAGTTTTATATCCTTGCACAGAAAGAACAGATGGTGCGCTGGTGAGAAGGGTCTCTCATTACATTTTCTTGGATTTTGCAGCAGAGGTCTATAGTCTGTCTAGTTACCGCCGGACTGCTGTGAATTAGTCGTGGAAACATTTGTGACATGGGACACGACTGCAAGGTTTTTGGAAGACGACTGTGTTTCTCTCTGCGTTTGCTGTCTTAGGTGACAGCGTCAGTCACAAATTCCCCTCATTTCTTCCAGTCTTATGGGTGGATGGATTCTGAACTGCTACAAAATTATCAGGAATGTAAAGACTACAAAATAAGTCAGAAAAACAAATGGGTGGGCATTAGGTTTAATGGTTAGAATTTTGCACTCCAGGAGATAAGATTGCCATTCCTGCCTCTGCCAGCTTCTTACCACTTACCAGTTAAGTCATTTGAGTGCCAGTGGGTTCAAACGGTTGTGAAGTATTTTTTAAGAAATATGTGGCAGAAATGACATTTTAATTTTAAAGAAAATTCTTTTAGCCTTAGATGAGAAGTAACATAGAAAAAAATCCCTCTTTTGGCTGTACATCAGCACACCTGCGCTCAGATTTATTCCAGAATGAGGTATAAAGATATGCAAAAAATAAGGGAGGAATGGATTAAGTTTTTAACACTCAAAAAATGTTTGAGCTTTATAGACTTTGGGCATAGTTTTCAGAACAGTGAAAAGGACAGAGAAAATTTTAACTAACTGTCTGCTACCTATTCCCCAAAATTGATTCAATGACGGAGCTCTCTGGCTGGTGCCTGTCTGGGATCCCGGCAGCCGCCTGCTCTCCAGCTGGGGCAGCCTCTTTCGCTCACCTGAGGAGGAGCTCAGGTCTTCAGATTCTCACTAGAGTGTGATATTAGGCTTAAAATTTAGACATAAGATTTCTGTGAAAGTAGGAGCTGGTTTTCAAAAATTTTTTAAAAAACTTAAACAGTTGAGGAACTTCCTATGAGGTCTTCTAGAACATCACTCTGCTGCTTGTCAAGTGCCTTTTTCCGTTTGAATTTTCCACATTAATGGTCGTTGCTATGATACATCAAGCCCGCTGGTAGCAGCATACAACATGATTCATTTCATGGGCAGGAGATCCCATGACAAAGACTTATCAGAGCAGGAAATTAGAAAGATGCTGTTCCTGAAAGCCATTAGCATAAGAATGCACCTAAATATAATTTAAAATAATTTACTCTTAGAAGAAAATAGAAACATTTTAGATAAAAGAAAAGCCTGGCAAAAATACATCCACCTTGTTGTACTTTTACTATGCATTGTGGAAACCATCTTTCACCACGCTTGTGCGGTAGACGAGCCCTAAAAATTTCTTTTGAAAATGTTACGTATCCAAATTGTTTTGGTTCAGACCTTCTGGGAACTAAATATCTTCTCTGCTGACAGCAGAAACCTGTCCTGCACTTCCCCCTACAGTCTTTCAATATTCCTCTTTGTTGGTGAAAGCTGTATCACTTTCCTTCATCCACCTTCCACTCCCGCCTAACTCCATTAAGATGGTCAATTGCAGTCCTTTATTTCTAGAGTGAAAGGTCCATTAGTTTGCAAATTCCCGCGGAACAGCTGAGCATGCTGACTTTTGTTTCGACGTTTGAGAAAAAGATGTTCTTTAGTGGATAACGACCCAGACCCTCAACAGATATATGGCAAGAGTGGAAAAGAGATGGAGCGGATGACAAGGCTTGGGGGATAAATTGAGGAAAACATTATTTTTATGAAATTGAAGTGGAATTTAAAAGGTTAAACAGAAACTGAATGATTAGTTTGCATCAGAACTAGCAAAAGATTACTCAAGAGGTTGCCATTCCTCACATCGGAATGGATACAGACTAACCTAAATCTTCACCTCAAAATCGTGACATTTTCCAAAAATGCTTGCCATTTTTAAAATATGGTCCTAACACTTGATTTCTGGTTTGTGACCTTGATCCTCCTCCTGTTAAATCCCCGGTGACACTCTGTGTGTTGAATTCATCCAGCATTGCCGTTCTAGGACACACACTGCTTGGTTATGTCTAGCAAGGAGTTGACTTATTCTTTAGTTAAACCATGATTCTCATGGTTTATGAAGGTTATAATTTTACCAAGAAATGACACAATTATGTAAAGTAAAAGCATGTGCATGCTTACATAGGCTTGCATGTCCAAGACCAGCGTGCTTATAGACACGAGATGAAGATAACGAAGGACTACAAAGAGTTCTTTTTCACAGCACTCCTGTAACAGCTAATTAATTCCACTTTCTTCCTGCAAACGACAAAGCTCTTTTCTAAAATATATAATATTCCAGTCTGTCTGTGACCTCAGTGGTCGGAGGCTATTCAGACAAGTTACCTGAGTGCCAGTTTGCACAAGGCTGCTGAACTCCACCAAGAAAGAAGGCACTTTACAGTCTTGGTCAGAGGATTTACGCAGCGCTCCAGTGAAAGCAGATACGATTTGGGATTAGAATTACGTTGTTTTCACTAGTGAGATGCACTCTTGAAAGAGCTGATAAAATGTCAGTTATGCTGTATTGTGTAGTATATAAATTGACTCAATCCCATACATAATTGCTCCTTTCTTTCAAACCGAACGAAACATGTACACCCCTCAGCAGCCTGATGCGTGCCTTAAGGCTCTGTTGTAACAGCTTGCATGTAATTTGCATTTAGCGAGCATCAGCTATGACAATTTTTGCATTTGGAAATACTGCAAGACAAGTACACTGGAAAAAAGATTCAAGATAAATTAGCACATCTTACCAATGATACAGCAGTAAATCCTGCGTTATGTCACTAACCTACATACAGTACAAAAATTTAAAGCCATTTTTTCAGCTGCTCTCCAGAGAGGTTCTGAACTTACTGGCCAAATTCTTGTTTCCAAGAGTTTATGTCTGTAACGCAAAGAAGCAGAAGCAGACTGGGTAACTGACTGACTACCAGATTTCACTGTACAAAACTGGCATAGACCTACTTCGCAATCTGTATAATTTTGATTAGCGTAGCTACCTGCGTGGAGTCCTTGCTGCAGAGAAAGGTATTCTGCCGTTTTTGACTGGAATATCTCTGAAAATACACTGGCCTCTCAAACATGCCTGTAGACTCATGAAAGGAGGAACTCAAAAGGCAATGTTTTGAAAGCGAACCTACCGAGCTTGTGTATGGAAAGAATGAAGAAGAGAAAGAAATAAAAATTATTTGGTAACTGTCCAAGTAGCATAGCTGGAGTTCTCACTTTGCTGCAGATCCTTTTTGTTACCCCGGCCGATTGGAGGGCAGAGCTGGGGGCAGGGCAGAGATGCTTCATCCCTGCGTTGCCCAAGTCCTGCTCTCCTGCCCGGAACAGTCCACAGGAGCGGACTCAGCCTCGTGTTTCTTGCCTGGTCACCCATCCCTCTGCTCTTGCTCTTGAGCTGTGACCCCCACCAGAGCTAGAAACTTAACTTTTGCATTTGAAAAAAAAAAAAAAAAAAAAAAAGGAAAGAACCCCAAAACTCATCAACTGCAAAATTTGGAGAAAGCGTGCAACTCCATAACAGTCAGGTACTTAGAGGCTAAAGAACTACTGAAATTGTCTTTCACTTTTTTCCTCTTAATTAATGTAAACATCAAATATAGGTACATGTGTGCTGGCAAACAGTTCTTGTGTGTTATCAATGGGATATCTTCTGCAGCTAAACTCAGTTGTGTTCACCAGTTCATACACTGCTGGTACTTTTCAGTCACAGCAGCTCCTCGTGGTCTGTGTTATTCACCCAAACCGAGTAGTAACTTTGGGGTTTGGTTCTGCATATAAAGTTAATAAAGACAGCTCCGTTGGTTTCAGCGTATACTAGGTAAAATATTGGTCGTATACCTTTTAGGAGTGTTTCATTACAGTTTCTTATCTTCAAATGAATCTGTTTCTTAAAACGACCGTTTATTTTCCTTGGGAAATTATTCCTCTTCCCGCATTCATTCTTCTGCTGGCTTGGTTTGCGTGAAAACAAGTGTCTCGGTACTTGGAGAGTGCTCTTGGGATAGCTCTAGAAAAGCCCAGAAGGGCCTGACAGTTATATTCACTACCAACAGATCATCCGTGAGTAGGTAAAGATGAAAATTAGTTCATTGCAACATTATAATGTCATGGTGAAAACAACCTTTTCTGCGCAATAAACTTACAGCACGTGTCTAATGTGGAAAATGCAGCCCACAGACAGTCACGGGCAGAAATCCGGATTGCACGTTAAACCAGCAGAACTGCCTCCTTCTGGGCGACGTGTAAATAAATGATCACAGTATTAGGCTTCGAACAATCTGACTGTAGAGAAGAAAAAATAAAGGCAGCGTAATGTTGACACACAAACCTTACAAAAGGCTCTTGGCTCAACTCAGTTGCAGCCTTTTTGCTATTAAACCAAAATAACTCAGAAAAATCGTTAGTGGAGCACTGTTCCCTGGCAGCTACAGCAAGGCTCTTAGGGCTCTGTGAATAATTGATTTAGGGTTTTTTTGGTTCAGCTGCTAAACTGAGGGGAAAATAAATTCTGCTTGGATTGACCCTAAATAAAACTTTTTTTCTTAACATGGAATATTGAAAAAAAGTTTTATTTCCACCCATGAACATTTGCTCAATACTACCTGGGTCCAGATTCTCAGTGCTTTAGTCTCGTCTCTGACCCTGAGCTGCCCATGTGTCAAGACACTGGCGAGCGGACGAGGAGGGGGGTGAGCGCGGTGTCAGGAGGATGGTGGAATGGTGAGAAATGTGAGCCTGGGCTCTGCGCGGGAGCAGGCGAGACCACACAGAGGTCTAGGGCGAGCTGCACAGAGGAGCAGCACTGCAGCTTAGTGTTTAACTATTATTTTCTTATTTTGTTATGATTTTTATCTTTTGAAAAGTGTGAGTTACCTTAAAATGGGGCTGCTTTATATTGGGACACCATAGCAGTTGTTGTCTCTATTACCTTACTAACGCTGCTCTATTGATGCGGGACCCGGGCTGACCCTGTGCTCTGGCGTGCCAGCCACTCTGCTGTTCTAGTTGCCAAAAGCGATGCTCTGCGTGCACGCGGAGCCACATGCACTTCAGTATAACCTGGAGATGTCAGTGCAACATTGGTGTGGGAAAGAGGACTGCAATCAAGTTATCGATTGATTTGCTATATCATTTTGAAGCCAGTTCTGCACAGAGTTTGCTCAGTTCAGTATCTTAGGTACAAACTATGACAAGAGTATCAAATGGGGTTAGATGTGACTGATCTCCAACAGCTCCTCTATAATCATACCAGGTAAGCCATTACAATGGCAAACTGTTTTCTAAGGGTGTCTAAATAGCAGGAAGGGCGGCATTAGCACGGTATCTCCACTTACTGCGGTTGCTTCGTGATATAAAATTTGCCCCCAGTTTCTTTTAACCAGATGATCAGAAATCTGTGGCCTTTTCTGTAGATTGTGAAAATGGCAATAACCATAGTCACCTCTATCAGAGGATTACAAGTCCACAAGGCCATATTCTCACGTTGACGGCACTGGAAGAAAGCAGGATTCACGACAGGAAGTCCACCAGAGGGAGGTTAAGGTGGCATTGGTTTGGGGCCAGCATGGGGATGCGTTGATTGATCACATACGCATTGCAGCTTCTACCCGCAAGGCTCCTACCTCCCCAGTAGAGAGAAAACCTCTTTTTCCTTCAAAGTGTTCCCCTTCTGAAAAAGTGACTCTATAGGGAAAACTCTTATCTTCTTGTTTGAGGAGTTCTGATTCTAGCTGAAAGGCGAAACATCTATGTCCTTCCTTTTTAATACCAGGTTTAAGAGAACATTAAACGGAAAAAGGCAAATTTCTGAGCGGGAAACAGAGAAAACCTTATCATCAAGCTGGCCTGGCTTGATCCGAGTCATTAAAATGACATCTGAGAATGACTTGCTGTTCATGGCCTTGCAGTGTTTACCTAGTAATATTTGCATATTTTTGGAATTATGAATGAATACCAAGCCTATTATGCAATTTTACAGTACGGTCCTTCCTTTCTACCTCCCTTTCTTCCTCCCTCTTTGCCTCCCACTGCTGACTCTTACAATCCTGATAGCTTCCAAGACACTTCTCCCTCTGTATCAAAGGAGGATCCCCAGTGTTGTTCCCAAACCTCGGAGGACACGTGCCATTGTGTGCATAGATGACTCGTGTCAGCAGGTTGTGTACGTCATCTGCATGTTCCCACGTGCTTGATAATATGCACATTTATTGCTTGCTGGGTAACACTATCACAGTGTTTTTCACCTTTTAACAGCCTCTCAAAACCACGCAGAATGGAGGCAGAATGCTCTCGCCACTACCCAAAGGCTGTTTTCGTGCTGTGACATCGCGCTCACACCTTTCCGCACAGCGCGTCCCGTGGGGCTCGTCGCCGCTCCACCCGCAGAGGTTTGCAGGCGCTGCCCCTTCTGTGCTGCTAGGGGGACAGAAAGCGTGAAGGTGAGAACTTTCGGGTGCAGTACTGCATATTTGTGGCTTTGATACAGAGACACTGGCAAAATCCTACTGATGTGTGCTTATTTTGGCAGAGAGGGAAGACTTCTCAAGCTGTAAGAGCAAAACAGACCAGAACATCGGCAATTGTCTCATTGCAGATATGTCAAAATCAACACTATAAAATTCCTTTTAGGTCATGTGCAAGCTAGTGTTTTACAGAGTGGGTGAGACTTTCCCAAGGGCTCATCTGGAGTGTTAAAGGGGAATCTTCACTTGTCCAAGCAGTAAGTCACACTGATTGCTGAGATGAATATTGCATGATGTTGCTTTTAATTACCCCTGAGTAATGCTTCAAGATTATCTCTTACACAAAACACCGCTATTTCCCAACACTTCCTCGCTCACTTTCACCTTTCTCCTCTGTATAGAGAAACAAGTAAATAAGGAAAAACATAGCACTTAAGTGAGCCTGAGATAAATCATTGTACTTTGTTGGCTTATTCCAGATCCCTCACACAAAGGAAAGGACTTCTTAGAAGTTATATATAAAACCACCGCTTTCTCTTCTTTTACAAGGCTTCACTTGAGCAAAACTAGAACAAAATGTAACACAAAAAAGAAAATAAACTGGAGAAAAAGATGTATCTGAGAATGGAAATAGAAGCTGACAATTTAGACCAGAGTCTAACTTTGTAAACCCCCATCCTTTTTTTTCCAGCCAGCTCGAAGTAAATGGTAGTGTATTCACGCGGCTGCCAAAGGCTAATGTCGGAGCGTGTCAGAGGAGGGAGAGACAAAGGCAACATGAGCCTTTCAGGGGCTTCTGCCATGGGATCCTCCCCTTTCGTACCACCAAGGAGGATTCGTTCCCATACTTTGAGAGCTGCTGTTTGGAAATTATTATTTTTTATTCTACTTCCATTTCCACAGTAACCTGCAGAGAGATTCTTCTAATAGTTGGGGGGTAGGGAGGAGTGGTAGAATTGGTTGATAACATATAGTATTTCCAAAGAACCGGCTTTTAGAAAAAAATGAGTCTGCAGTGCCTTCAGGATTTTTTGAACATTCTCCTTCCCCCCAAAGTTCGTGCCTTTCCTCCCCAGTCATTTTCCTTGAGCTCCAGTTCTCAGTTCTGTACGAGAGTATGACAGTGACATTGCAACTCAGGACCCCTCTGTCACCTCTTGCGAGTCACGACATGTTGGCCCGAGACAAATCTACCTTGCTTGGAACGCAGTGCCATTGGAGTGCTTCAGCTCTCATCTGTACATACAACAAGGATTCAAGCTCTGAGAGAACATGTCGGTAACTAGTAAGGACAGTCTTCTGCTTTTCTTATTGAACAGCCACTTCCCTGAACTGTGCCATCTGTCTGTGTCTACTTATTTCTTCTGTCCACTGTTTAGATTGCAGACCCCTTGGACGTAGGTGGTTTCACCACACTTGTACAAAGCTCGTGTGATAATGCCGTTCCTGAAAGGTCGCTGCCCCAGCACAGCGCAGATTGCTAAACCATACTTTCATCAGCATTTTTATCCCAGGTGTGAATCTCTTTCAGTTTCCTTGAAACCCAAATTTTACTTTTCACTCCCCAGGCTGCATCATCCGCAGCAGGAACTGAGCATCAGCGAGTCCTAATTTCTAAATTTACTTTTCATTCAGCCGCTGTAAAGTTTGGTATGGTGGCCTCTCCGTGTCATAAATATTAAATGTTAATGTGTAAGCTCCATCTGGAAGACTCTTCATTCTCGAATTCTCAGCTCTGTTTCCTCACATAACAACCAATAACAGAGATCATTAAATTAGAAGATTTTTATTTAGGAACACTGAAAATGTAACCTAGAGTAGGCAACATATGCAAAAAATGAAGGAGTAATGTTTTATTGACCAATTTTTCTTTATTGCTGCTTATCTATGAAGAAATGAGAAGATAAAACCATTAGAGTAATAAAACAACTACCATACCAAGTATACTGCTGCAACAAAATTTACTTTACTTTTTCTGTATTTAAAGTATAATAAGGAAAATTCACATATAAAACATTTCCTACTAACTTCTCTAGTGTTGCTTACTGTAATATGGAGCTTTCAACTTCTTGTGGTCCTATTTGACACTAATTATTCCCCTTAGGATGCTCCATTACGCTCAGTTTTCTTTGCATGTACGTGTGCTTGCATGTGTGAAAGAGATGTCTGTTGTTGTTCACTGTAAATTTTATTCAAATTCAGCTGCACCAATTTATAATCACTTACATTTACAGAATGCCTTTCATTCTGGAACATCCAAATGTGCTTTTCAGACTTTTATATAAAGAAATGGAGAATGCAGCCCACTTCGTGTGGGTTGCTGTACCATTTGATAGCATCCAGCAGAATTACACATGTGGTTTCAAACCGAAAACTGGTGTCCAGGAGCGATGTCATGGGATGTTTGTTGGATGGATCTAGCACCTCATAATGTCCAAGATAATGCCTTTCTAATAGAAGTACTGATAAGCCTGTGGTGGTGATGGCACTGAAGGTGTGACTGCACAGCAAGGGCTGAACCCCCAAACTCACTGCCAAGGAAAGCAGAAGCCTCACCAACGACAGTTTTTTGTTCCTAATCTCATCCTTCAGCAGCGCTCCCTTTACATTGGCTGCGATGCCTGCTGCCCCTTTGGTGAGCCAGTCGGGTGCACGGAGCTAATCCAGAAAATCAGTCCAAAAGGAAAGAAAAGAAGTGTGATTTTCTGTTGGTGAAATGAGCTGAGTTAACTCAAGGACGGCAGCCAGGAGAAGAGGAACCCGACTGTGGTGGGGAGCCGGGGAGGGGGAAGCCGCACGCTCTGCCGGCGGCAGCAGGGACCTGCGGCATTGCCCTGGTTTTGTTGCCAGTCTGCCTGGGAGAGTGCCTGCAGCGAGGCCTCCTGTCGGCACCCGCTGCAGAAATCAGGCACTCGCATTCCTGTCTGAAAATCACCCAAACCGCTTCCTACAGCACGCTTGTCTTTTTCTCACGAGACCCCAAGAGACAGATTGACTTTTCTCTCCTTTGGCTGCGAGATCTTCTGGACACGCTGGGACAAGCTGCAATGGAACCAGGCATCGTGTGTTTTCGGAGTGACAGCCCACTGCTCTTAACCACCATGTCCTGGAGATCCCACTCCACGCAATGCCAGGGCAGAATTCCAGTACCAGGGTGGCTAGGGAGCGGCAGAAGAAAAGGAATACACTTTGTGGCCTTATGAAAAAGTAAAAATTATGGTATTTTGATTTGTCTTGTAAAACGAAGATCGTTTTTTGAGGGAGCACTGAGGTCACTCTGATGTAGATTTCTCATTTATCTTTGTAAAAATTGACTTCTGCGAAAGCTATTATATAAAATTCATGATTCTCTAATAGCCATACCTAGCTGACCAGTTTTGCAAACTCTTCCTAAGACAAGATCAGATATTCACATGAGCAGGCAGAGCTATGGAAATTAATGGAAGTATTAATCAGACTAGTGGTAAAAAAGGACTTTTCTCAGCCCAAAAAGACTGACAACTGATCATGTTCTGAACATCAACAGCATCTCTCTTTTTGTTTTGGGAAGGGCTTGGGAAATATTAAAAGCAATATTATTTGCTTACTGTTTGCAAAACTATTATATCTAGAACTCTAGAGGACTCCTCCTAGTCGATTTTCAAAATACTTGACCGTATGTTACATACAAGTATATAAATAGAAGATAACGGGGCCAAATACAGGCACATGTTAGATGTGGTAACCACTTTGTCGTGGAATCTAGCCCTACCGTTGATGGCCTTTTTAATTCAGGGATTCCTTCTCTAGTATTCATTGCATTTAGAAGCAGAACTGATGTATCTTCTCCTATTGTTTTAAGTCATTCTCTTTACTTTCACAGAAATAAACGCAAATAGAAAGCAACTCCTGCTGATTTTCCAGTGGATAGATTACGAGTGGTTCACATTGTTTTTTCTGTAATTCCCTGGACCAGCTGTTAGTTTTAACGTACATTACAATTCCATTAAGCACGACACATAACTGTTGCAAACCACAGTGCACCCATCAAGCTGATGTTTACCTGAAGGCCTTTGAATAGATTTTGTCAAGATCAAAAGTAATTACTTTGTAAAGTTCATTTCCCACCCCGTGTCTCTTTTCTGCTGAATAAATATTGCAAGAGGATGAAATATGGATGGATCGTTTACATCCATCACTTTTAAATATTAGTGATAGGCTTATGCAGCTCATTGTTGTGTAAAAATCACTTGGACACATTATTCCAGGTTGAATAACAGAGTATTTCAGATAAAGAACTAAACGAACGCTCTCTTTGTCATCTTGTATTGAATAAAGCAAAGAGAAGGGACTGCCTATTAAATTTATGGCTAATGTATCTTCCCTCTAAATGGCTACACCTCGTAAACATTTTTGTTCACAAATATTATTAAAGTACATATCTGATTCAAACACCTGCTGTGCCTTATTAAAGTAAATATACGAAATTACCTACAAGGATGCATAATAATACATCATTTCATTCAAGTAAGAGATATTTTAAAATTACATCCACTTTCCATTTAACAACTATTTGCGAATGTAACTTTTTTTGGCGATTTCATTCTTGAAGGCACATGAAGGCATCAATGAGCCGTCTCCATTGACGCTTTCTTCGTGCCGCGCTATGGCATGCTCCTTCCAGTCATAGAACTGTCAGAAATGGTATGTTAGAAAAACATTCTCACAAAACACTGGAAGGTGCTTTGGCTTTATTGTGCTACTTTGCTTCCTCTGACTACTCTTACTCTAACAAGCTTGGAGTCGTTTTACTCTCTTCCGTGGAGTAGTATTTACATTTATTTGTAAAAGATGTCGAACAGTGGTGGCACTGACATGACTGGCTTCTAGCAGTTGCCATATATGACATTACAGTGAAATCATATAGAAGGACTAGATAAATACCAGTACAGTTTCCATCTTTAAAATACGTTCATAATTCACGCAATTATATATTCAGCATTTATGTTCTAAATCATTTACTAACATTAAATCACCACTTTTGTAGCTAGGGAATCCTTAGTCTTTGTGTGGCGCTCTCAGCGTACCGGCTACAGTTAGTGTGTAGGTCTGTATTAGGTGGAAAAATTGTTACTCTCAGCAAATGCGTTTCAATAGGGAAGCTCAAGGTCTACATACAAAACAATGTGTGTTTTGCTACAGCTCTGCTTGAAAACAGGGAAACGGATAGGCTTCCGAAAAAAATACGACATGAAGTGACCTGAGAGGGCCCTTCAAGTCCATTCTGCTGATGCAGAGAAAGATAACCTCTATCACGGCCGTTTCAATTTCTAGAGCCAAAGCAGTAATGAACACACAGTGACGTGATTTGAAGGTTCATGCAGATATCTGCACGTGCTTCCAACATGGTGTCGAAACTTTGTTTTCACTTTAATTGAAATCTAGGTGAGGATACTGCAGCAAAACTGCCCCTGAACTGTTTCTAGTGGGTTGTCCTTTTTCGTCTTGCCCCCCAGTTAGAATTCCCCTGGACATTGTTGTCTAAAGTAGAAATAAAAATGCCACTGTGTGAGGACCAGGATATTTTATGTATGAACTTGCTTCAGAGACAGTTTCAGAGAGACTTTCAAAAACCCCAAATCGTGGAGGATTTTGCATATGTTCTGTCTTATAACAAAAGGTTCATCCATAACATTTGTTAATCTGGGTTGGTGTGACAAATTCAAAGTGTTTGAAAGTCTCTTAGGACAGTTCTTTAAAGTGTGTTTTGCTCTCTTTTTCATTAAAGAACTAGGCTCATGTTTGAAGATGAATCCTCAGCTGGAAAGTTGCTTTTAGTTTAAAATGCAGAATTGACAGATTTTCTTCAATCAGGTTTTGGCTGCAATCCATCCTTGTCTATCAACCTTTCCAGAACTCCGATTTCCTCCTCCCTTATCCTTTTCTTTTTGAAGACAAGGGGTTTAAATTAAATAAATAATGTGTGACATTCAGGAAAAGGTAGACTAACCTAAATTTTACAGCAAAGGGGGAGAAGTTTTAAATTGGAGAGTGAACAGTGCTGAGGAATGGTCTGTTACAGCTGTCTGTGCTTTCGGAGTCTAAGTATCGTTAGGGAAATCGGGAGTCTTGCCATGTTTGATATCCATATCCAGAAATACGATTTTGTCTGCACAAGCATTAATTAGCAATTTTGGAAATGCTTTCAGCAAGGCCAGGGATCGACTGGAACACTGACTTTATCCGTTGCCATTAAGTGCTCTGTTTGGGGAAAGAAAACACTGTGTACATGCTTTTTACTGAACTGGGCAGGAGCCAAAACCAATTACAGTCTTCAGCGGAGCTCCAGCTCAAAGTGGGTTGGATCTGGCAGGTTGTGGTAAGACTTTCCAAGAAACTGGATTCTGAGTAACAACTTCCAAATGCACAGGAACTCAGCTCGAGCTCTAAGTGTCGGTCTGTCGTTTCTTGCAACTAAAGGTGTGGACACAACAGTTATTAAATTGCTGGGAGAATTTGAGTCTCTCTTCAGCAAATTCTTTGTCCTTCGGTGTCGTTCTCTCTCGTCTACACTAAGCACTTCTGCAGGAAGTGGGAGTAACACAAAGCTAAAACGACTACCTCCCTCCATTTCTCTCCTTTATTGCTGAACAGCTCGGGAGCTTCTCGGGTTGTGCAGTTTTGGCTGAACCTCATTCAGAGAGTTTTTTCCTCGTCTCGGTATATTCATCTATTACCTGCTTTGTTTTCTGCTGACATGTTCGTCTGTCCAGCCTGAAGTAAAAGGGTTTATCTTTAGTCAGGACATGAATTCTTATGGCAATAACATTCAGAGGAGCCTTTTACTGGGAAATAAACTGTAGGCTACGATGTCACAGAATTTTATTAGACAATCTAAACTTAATTGCAGATAAGTTGATGCACTCATAAAAGATGATGCAATGTTTCTATTAACTCCAACATGTGGTAACTGTTCCTGGGTGGACAGCAAATAGAGATACCACTAAATGTTACATTAAAACAATCAAATTAGGAAGCTGGTTATTTTTTTTAAATAGAAACTTCTACTGTATTAATTACTAGTGAGATTTTTACCTAGCAGTAGCAGTATTCAGAGGACATTGCTTACATAAAACTGCGGTAGGGTTTTGATTATTCCCGTGGAGGCACTGGGTTATTTAGAATATTTCCCCGTGATCTGTGGTGGAAATGGGAAAAGAGCTCCGTTGCCTGATGAGCTGCAGGGCTTACTTAATGCAATGGTCTTTCAACCTCAGTACTAAACTACAGTGCAAACAGATAGAGGTTCCTGCTTGGGCATTTCATCTCTTTTAGTCAATATTCAGCAGTGTTGTACTGATAATTCTTGAAAACTGAATGCTCCACGTAGACTAAAATGGCCTTTGCTCATTGGAGTGGTGAGCTGGGCTGGGAGCCATGGCTCTTGGCTTCTGCTCTCGCTTTTGCCACCAAGCGCTCAGAGAATCGTGTCAACCGTATTATAAGCTCCCTGTGTTTCGGTAACGGTCTTGTGCACATTTCCCTTCTTTCAGTGAGGTTCACGTGAGCTTTAATTAATTAATTCTACAGTGAATGGTACTTGTAGGTAGAAGATATTGCAGATAGCATAGTTTAATTATTTGTGTCATTACTGTCCCTATCTTTAGAAATTTTAGTGATAAGCCCTAAAAATTACGTGAACTGTATTAATTGCAGTGCAAACTTTATTCTATCGTGTTCTCATGCTGACGAGTTCTGTACCATCCCACTTTGCCTTGATGTACGATTTAAATGTGCCGTGGTGACAGGTTAACTTTAAAGCTATTCCGAGTTAATCACATGCTGCTGGAGCCCGTTGCACACAGACAAGTCCTGTGCTAGCAATTCTGACAAAGCAGAGACAATTATATTTTGTGTTTGCCTCAGGTAAGATATTGACTGCATAAAGAGTGAGATCTAAAGCCAGCTCCAAATGCTGCAATCAGTGTATGGTTTAGCAATTTCAGTTTTTTCTTTCATTGCCAAAAATCAAGATGGTTTCTGAAGACATTTAAAGTCTATAAAGACTTGGCTAAATTACAGTTGTTCTGCAGCAGGTGTAATATGTAAGGGAGGTCTGGAAAGAATCCAAGGAGCTTGTTTTCACGCCAAAGATCCTTTATAGGGTATGAAATCATCCTAGAAGGGCAGCGTGCCCCAGAGGATCAAACACCGTGGTGTGAGTTCGTATCGGACTCTGAGGTTAGTTTGACACTGCATAATATTTACATAGCCGCCTCTTTAGGAGTTCTGATTAAAGCTCTCAAATTATATCAGAGATGTATTCAGCAAGGCTGGGTATCCCCCGTCTGAACAGATTGTCACCGTGACACACTTCCAGTTTTCTCTTTGCTTACCCAAGGAGCCAAAGGACACCTTTAAACGGTTTAATAGAGCACACCAGTAACGTCACCATGGAAACATAATCTTTTGGAGACTGCTGCACCATCTTCCCTCAGCCAGTCAGGATTTACAAGTCTTGGCTGGAAATTCCCTGCAGCATCAGCGAAATGTGTAGGGTTCGGGGCTGTCAGAGCCATACAGGGCAGGACAAGCTCCCGGAACAGGACATAGGTGAAAAAGAGTCCTAAAGAGTGCTCTCACTTGGTTAAAAAAAAAAGAGATTGTTAATGGTATGGGGTTTTGCTACAAAACAACAAGTTCAAAGGGCAAAAGAAACAAAATTTACAAGTTAATGGATGGTGCAGGAAGGAGATCTTCAGTACTTGTGCTGAGGAGGACTGTAATCCCTCAGGCAGGTGGCCAGCAGAGAGGAAGAAGAGCCCACCGCAGTTGCCACCTAAAAGATTTATGGCCTTCGCTCCACTGGTAGTCACAACCTTGCTGCCAGAGGCCAAAAATCCGGTATCCACTGCCAATGCATGTTTGGGTTGTCCCGTGTTTGTTCTATTAATAATTTTTCCCATATTCAGTAGATACATGTTTCTCTCTTACTTCTCAAGATATACTGGCTTTGGAAAGCTTTTGTAGCTCTTAGGAAGCACTTTCTGAACTACTTTTTGTTTTCAATTAGTACAAATAAAGACCCTAGACATTCTATGTCACTATGGAAAGAGGTTAGAATTTTGTAGCCACTTTTTAAAAGTATTGGTTTTGAATTTCTAAAACAATGCCTTCCATGTGATGTATGGTACAATATTATGTGATCTGGAATATAAAGCTCAGAGCTTCTACTTCTATTAGCACGTGTCAGGGATGGGAAGGGCTGTTTGTTCTGCTAGGCTCTTATACTGCCCTGTGTGGTGTCAGTGGGACGCCGTCTGCCTCTTCTTCTCCTCTTCCTCCACTGGCACTGGCGCAAAGGCTGAGGACGGGCTGCGCTGGACCGCGGCTGGGCCAGCTCCGCGCCGCTCCATGCTTACGGAGGCGCTGGGAAGTTGTGCTCACTGAGGCTTCAGCTCATAACCTGCCTCAGGTCCGTCGGTGCAAGCTGAAACCCCTCCGGCTTAGGCCTGTTGTGTTTGGGTGGGAACCAAATAAAGGGCTGTGGCTGAGTTACGGTTGCAGGTCACTTAGCGCTGGCGGCAAACTCTAGACGGGCCACCTGTATATAAAGCCCAGCAATAGTAAACCCATTTAGCCAGGGAAGTCGCATGAGACTGGTCTAGATGAATAACAAGCAGTTTTCTTTGCGGTGGAACTCCATCTCTTGCAAGCAGGTTCTTTTATCTATCTTGTGTGCTCCTGGGCCATGCCGCTCTGCATCGCCGGTACGCAGGGCAGAGCAGGCATGTTGGTGCCCCAAATTCTCAAACAATTACCTGTAAACAGGTTGGTAGAAATAGGGAGTTCAGCTATTCAGAAAAAACAGAGACACGTACACAACGTGGTGAAAAGTGATTAGAAATCAGTGAAGAAAAAAAAAAAAAAAAGAAAAGGAAAAAAAGCCAAGCTGTTCGTTATTAATTTAAAGTGACTTCAAAAAGCAGTTGCTAAACCTCTAGTGATTTTTTCTGATACCTACCCAGGCTGCAGGTGGTCGGGAAGTGCTTAATAAAGCATCTGCTCATCAACTCAGTTTCTCATGGTTGTAACGAAAAGAAATTCACCGCAGTTATTTAAAAACAGAAACATTTTTTTTTTTTAACTGTCCTGCCCTGTGTTTCTACACAATAATGCCTGACTGCACAGCAACTGTAATGGGCAAGTGTTTGCAGTTTTCGACTGGATTCTTTTAATAATTGACCCATCATTATAGGCCTGGGGTACTGTGGGTAAGCGAAAAGAGCAGGGGGTCTCAACCTTCCACCGTGAGACACAGGTCCCAGGCTGTCTCTGCCTAATGTGCGGAATAGTGCCAGCAGGATGGACACCTAGAAAAGCGTCTCATTAATATAAAAAGTGTAATTAGAGTTGGTCAATTTATTTGAGGGGAAAAAATGTTGCTTGTAACAAAAACATATTTTGCAGAAATGTTTTTTGTCAGATGCTGAAATTAACAAAATAATGCTTAGGAAAAACCGCCAGTCACTTGCCTTGTTTTACCTACTTTCCGCTGAGAAAAAGGGTAAGCAAGCTTTTGGAATCAACAATTTTCATATAATTTGAAAAAAATAACATAAGGTTTCAAATAAAACAAAATCATGATTGTTTAAAAGAGAATTACAGAAAAAAAAAAACCAAAACCCAGAAGATTTTCTCATCATTAGTGCCTCTAAAATAAACCTTCTCTGATCTTCCTCTATGTCCAAAGGGTAGAACGCCCCAGGAGTCTTTACTAGCGGAAGAACTGTCAGAGTTTATTTTTTCCCCAGGAGAAAGAAAAGTGGTACAAATTATGACACAATCACAGTATTTTCCCTTTCCTTCTGGATAGTACCAGCTACCTGCCGACCTGCACTTCAGACTTTTTAGGATTTCTGCCACAGGAGGTAGCCAGTGACTTCCCAGGTGCAGGGTCACATCCTCAGTTCAGATGTAAATGCCGTTCATAAACAGAAAGGGGATTTCATTTAAATGGTAGTAGGATGTGAGGAGGAGGGAAATGGTGGTAAAAACCAGATGAAAATGGAGGACAGGGAACACCAACTATTATAGCTTTAATAGTGGGCCAAGATAGGAAATCGATGTCTACGTGACTATTCAAAAATTCACCAAGTAGAGATAAATTAAGACGCCAGGGCTAAGGGCAGTAGTGAGCGTTATGATTATTACTGTTATTGCACTGCTTCTCAGTCACGCCTGAGCCAAACTCAGACTCAGCAGAGCAGCATGAGGCATAACCTGGTGCGGATAAATGAATAGACTTGAAATGAGCATACGTGCACCTAGTGAGAATTTCCATAAATGTTTGTAAATGTTGCTAAGTAGTTGCACACAGTTGCCAAGCGTGCCTGCTTTTGTTTAATCCTGTGGTGTTAAGATACTGTTATGTCACTGACATTTCTTTTCTCTAAATTACAGGTAGAACATGACTTGTGTGATTATACTAGGTCTGAGCAGGTACTCTGTCACAGTCTCTGCCTAAACATCACTTTTTCCCCCTTCTCACAGAGTAGGCAGCAAGAAGCGATTCTTTCCCCACGTCACTGGGGTTGCATGTCCAGTGAGGCACTGCAAAGGGAAAGCAGCGAATGCAACTACATCCTATCTGTGCAATATCCATTCCGGACCCCAGGAACTTTTAAGTCCATTTTCCAATTGCATCAGAGTGTGACAGAGGACCAAGTTTGAGAATATCACTTGTTGGAAACTAAGCATACGTGCTGGGGAAGCAGCTTGGTCTTGCCTTGTTCTTACCCCATTCCTCGAATGCCTGTTGCTGTTCTCGGTGAGAAGCAGAGCGCAGAGCTCGCGGGGCTTCAGACTGGACTGGTAGAGTTTGTTCTGAAGCAGCGTTTGCAATTGCACTTCTCAGACTGTGCAGCAGTTGTTTGTAGAGCTTTGGAGCACTTGCAGCAATTTTTGCCATCCATTCTTTTACTCATCCATTTTTGCCCACGTCAATTACCCAATTTTCTATCTAGAGTTAAAAGACAGGCTCATATCCCAGTTGTGCATGCAAGCGTGATGATCCAAGTGCAATCAAATGTATTAGAAGGTTTCGGGTAAGTGAACATTTAGGAGGAGAAGATGAGTTAGAGCCTTGAGGTCCTTGTGGTTTGCCATGTAGCTCCACCAACAGACCATCTTGTGCCTCAGTTACCTCTCCTGGAAAAGGCAACGTCTTTCTGGTCGCCTTTTACTAAGGCTTTAGAGATCTATGAAATGTTTATTTGCTATTGCTCTTCTGCCCTTCACTTCTGTTATCTTTCCTTGTAGTTTAAAAGCAGAAACATTAGACCCGTGCTCAAATAACTACAGCTTTTGAAGGGCCCTTCACTTGCTATTGATAATAAAAGTAAAGTAGTGGATACTTTGGTTCTGTTCTGTCTTGATAAGGTTGCTGTGGTAGGTGAGTTAATAGAAAATAAGTAGAGCAGATGTAGTAATAAATTACTACCCTGACAGATTTGACGTATCTCCACCCCTGTACTGAAGATGAGTTGAGAGATGTGTGTATGATTAACGTTACTTAAATGGGTGGTGACTGAATTAGCATACTGTGCTGTAGGCGCTTGAATGCTTCTCTATTTTGTAGTAATACTTAGCAATTAAATTGAACTTTACATCTTCAAAGTACTCAGAACATGAGGGCTTGTGTTCCATTAAAAACAGTGATGGATTGTCCATACATGGAGACAAAGAAAATACACAATGCTGACCATCAGCATCCAGGTGTTAGTGGCAGAGATGCTCGAAAGACACTGTAGTTCACTGGTTTTATAATAAGATATTTTTGATAGTGAAGATTGTTACACAAGGGTTGTCTGGCTGAGAACTTGAATCTACTGTAGGAAGAGCTGGTTATTCTTTCTAGTTTGAGGTCTAGTTCGTGAAAACTTTGAGGTGTGTACTCTGGCTTAACTTGAAGCAGAGCACTACTCCCGTTTGATTTCCACAAATATGAACATGGATTAGGGAGAGAGAGAAATGTGGGTTTTCTTTTTCCTTGATATGTGCACTGAATGCAACACATTAGTAGCCAATATACCCTAACAGAGGCAGATACTATGTTGATATTTTTTCCTTTCATACTCATTTTCTTTCTTTGTTTGGGGTTTTTTGTTTGGTTTGGTTTGGTTTGGTTTTTTGTGCAAAGTGTGCATTTCTTAAATGTTTCTTTGTGTGGTCTCACCCAGTTTCTTGACTGATGAAAACAGGACTGTAAATGTCCTAGTAGGTTTTGTAGCAGCCATGCCTGGGTGGGGAGAAACCGTGTTTTGGTAAGTTTAAATGGAATCCATTGGCAAACTGGTAGTCCAGGGAGGAGATAGTGAGCTGAAGACATAAAAGAGTATAAAAGGGACTTCAGATACCTTATCTACCCTTGGGCTTTCTTTGTCTTTTTTAATGGTACATACCTAGCTGAACAATAATAAACTATGGGATGCTGTTTGTTTAAAATGGGGTTATGTGGTGGGATGCTCTGCAGTGCGCCTACACATCACGGCGTGGGGCTGACTGTAGAGTACCAAGAGGAGCAGGCAAGACACAAGGTGCTCTCAGAGGTACAGCGTCAGCTGTCGGGCACTATAGATAGTTTCCCCTTTTTCAATTTCATTTAGGGTAGATATTGTTTGTAGCCATAATGGAAATTCTTTTTGAAAGAAATGCAATTTTAATCATTTTTGTTTCTGTTGGAGTATTTCATAACGGCAAGTATCATTTCAAAGAATATCGTGTGATATTAACTCTGAACAAATGAATCAGTGAGCAAATCTTGAGTGATTCTAAATATTTGCTAAGAATCAGCAACTCTCCCTGCACACCGTAAGGCTGCAGGAGCTCAGCACTTCATTATGTTTAAGATCAACTGCCTTTAATCCAGACCTATTTCTGACACGGTTTTAATAGAATCAGTTACTCTCACATAGATGAATGCATTGCATTCTTTTTTCTTTACTATTGTTTCCTACTTTTTCTTCAGAGAAACCTTTTTTTTGTAGATTTACAAGAGAGGAACTGAAGTCCTTTGATCTCTACAATGTATGTACTATTTATACCAGAGATGGTGAAACTGCTTTTGTCTAATTATTTTTGTGATATTTGCAAAATTCTTCATGGGGATTAAAAAGATCCACAGAGCTCAATCTCTCTATGACAAAGAAACAGTGTTCTCAAAAGGCAAAACAATTGTTTGTTTTCTCTTAGAGAGAGCCTGGACATTTGTCTTCCAACATGGCACATTTTATCTGAGATAGTGAGTGAATGCATCCCATTTTCAGAAGATCACTAAGTTTCCATAAATAGAACTGTTCCTTACAAGATCAAAATAAAATAGTGCTAAAATCGGAGTGCATTTGGAAAGCATCAGTTCTGCCTTTTTAGAATGTTTGACTCCAGCTTTGTAGCCACTGTTCTTTGCAGAAGCTCCCATTTTAGGGCGCAGTGCCTTTGGGCTTCTGTTAAGTGAGTTACTAGAACAAAGTTTGTGAGGTCGTCATTGATGTGTTTGCCTTCATTGGCTTGCAGAACGTCTATTAATTTACATGTATTTATTTATTTATGCAAAATTAGTTCCATGTGAGTAATTACACTTCCACTTCAAAAGAATAGCCAGGGTTACC
Source organism: Rynchops niger (assembly GCA_013400035.1). Taxonomy (NCBI): domain Eukaryota; kingdom Metazoa; phylum Chordata; class Aves; order Charadriiformes; family Laridae; genus Rynchops; species Rynchops niger. The sequence continues at coordinate 492,444 of VXBH01017492.1, read as the reverse complement.
AACTCTCACTATGGCTGAGACTCATCATTCTGTTTCTGGGGCTTTTTAATCCCTAGTCCCACGAGTCAAGGGAGTGGGGAGGTTTATCAGCTTTCACTGAAAAAAAAAATTCTAGTCGTCACAGGTTCAGAGTCTTGAGAATATGGTCCATATGGACAAAAAAATCAGAAGCTGAAGTTCATTTTTTAAAGCTCATTATTTTTTACTTCCTCGTGGAATTTGTAACGCTTGGGATAGGCACTAGGACTGAAGCCCACAGAAGTCCCTAGGACAAAGCAGGCGGTTTGGAAGGCAGAGGGAGCTCTGGGGCATGTGCTCTCAGCCAGGAAACAGCGCCGAAGCCAGGCGGAGTTACCAGAGGATGCTGTCTTGGTTAAGATTCGACAGATTTGGAGACTTCTGGATACTTCCCCCAGTGAAGATGGATCATTTCGTCTTTCAGCTAGGCTCTTTTCTCCACTGAATTTTCTGAGGGTTTTTGTCCGCTTATACAGGTGTGCGCTGACAGATCATAATTATTTGCCAGAATTGTACTTTTTAAACTACTCTCCAAAGTGTGGAAAAATTGAGTCATAAGTGGTTTCACAGTGCAGAGTAGATATTTTGCTACCTTCTTTAAAATTTCTATATTTTAAACATGGAATTGCGAGAAGCACTATAAAATTAAGATATGTTAAGTTCTTTAATAATACGGACATATAGGCTTTATTTCCTTAGTAAATCTTTTCAGTTTCTTAGAAAAGTTGCATTTCTTGGACATGACACGAGTCATACAGCACGAGCGCCGCGGTAAATTCTAGGCAATCTATTAAGAATGTCACGCCGTGTTCTTCGTTTCCTGTCCTTTCCAAGGTGAACAGAAGTGTCATCAGCAAGTGGTTTGTGAAGGTGTCTGTGAGTGTTGGCAGGTAAATAATTTTTTTAAACCAAAGTTAACAGTCCATGTAATCATGTGCATCAATCTGATTTCTGTAGAGGCAGCTGTTCTGCTTAGTCTGCCCTGGTAAGAAGTCCAAAATGTGCAAGACGAATGGGAGCACAAGGCTGGCAAAGGAGCAGAGCAAGAGCATTCGGTGAAGCAGGAGGTGTTGTAAACCCTAAAAGTCTAAGGCAGGGGGGCTATGCCGGGCCCACGAGAAAGGAATGAAAGGTATCAGGGGCATCACACATTTGTGAGTGACTGTTTAGATAAGTCTCCTGTGATTATCGGAAGAGCTATAATGATCCTTTCAGAGACAAAAAATTGCAAAATATCTAAGATGCTAAAATGGTGTACAAGAAATCTATCTACAATGCAAATGCCTTTCAACCTTCTGATGTCTGCCTCACCTGGGGAATCTGAATCTGGATAGGTGTCTGTTCCGTGGCAGTTGAGCAGCTAGAGCCAAATCCTGCAGAAGAACAATCTCATCTGTTTTGCAGGGTTGCTTTAGGCCCTGACTAACTTCTGTTCATGTAAGACATTAAAGGGGAATCTTCCTCAGCAGTATGGGTCTGTTCTGCTGCTTTGAAAGCGCTGGCGTAAACTACGCATTGGACCCTGAGGTTTCTGTGATGTTGAGATACTTGAGTACTGTATATGCAGGCAAACCAGGACAAGAGGAAGCGGCCTGAAGTTGTGCTAGGGGAGGTTTAGGATGGATATTGGGAAAAATTTCTTCCCTGAAAAGGTTAGCAAACGTTGTAACGGGCTGCCCAGGGCAGTGGTGGAGTCACCATCCCTGGAGGGATTTAAAAGCCAGGCAGACGTGGCGCTGAGGGACATGGGGTAGTGGTGGGTTTGGCAGTGTTAGCTTGATGGTTGGACTGGATGATCTTAAAGGTCCCTTCCAACCGAGACGAATCTATGATTCTAAACCCTATCCTTGAAGAGGTAGATAAACAAATCTTGCGTCACATCTTTCTAACAAAGACCAGCTTAAAGAAACCTCCCTCACTCCTATAAGAGGTTCCTCCAGCAACAGGCAGAGTGCTCAGTGTTACGCTCTGTGACCAGACGGGTCCTCGGGGCAGCCTGTGGCTATGGATAAGTTCATTGGATCTTCCAGTGCGTTTTTACAATCAATTGTAATTAAAAAAATACAATTTTGTGTCTCCTCCTGAATGCTAATAAATTGCACTAAAGACCAGTCATATTTAATTAAGATCCTTTTCTCCTCTCTGTACGCCACCTTTCAGTAGCATAGTCCTCCTGTTACTAGTCCTCCCAGGACTAGGTCCTAGGCCTAATGGCCGAGAGACCACTATCGTCTCACGTCCTTTTGGTGGATTTAGACATCTCCCACACCTTCTACTGGCCGTCTACGTGAAGACCTGAAACTCTCAACACTACTTTGAGAATCTGTTCCTCCGTACCTCAAATGACATTTTGCTGCATTGCCTTCAGCAGGACTCGGTGCTTCGGTCTCCTCTGGCAGCCAGTCGGAGCTACCGTTTGTGTGGCTTCGACAAGTGAGTGATGGCCCGGTGCTGTCACGCGGAGGATGTATCACTCACTCGGGGTATTTACGTCTCAAGCTGGACTGACGAGAAGGTGAAAAGGAGGCTTGGGTGCTTGGCCAGCTTTTGTTTTATAATCTAAAAGAGCCTTTGTATTTATGCATTGCATCCCCGTTGCAGAGTGTCTCTATTTCTTCCTGGAGCTGAAAAAATTTATAGCTCCCAGATCTCACATTGTCTTTAAAATACTGTGTAATAATCACAATCAAGACACTGATAAAGAACAATTCAAAAGATATTTCTTATTAACCATTTGTCATTTAAAGTTATGTATTTCAAAAGTAGGATAAACTAGACGTGGAAAATATAAGACAAATCACTTTTGCCACTTTGACTGCAAACCATCCGAGTCAAATATTTCACGTGGTGTCAGAAGTTAGTAAAATTTTCCACAGATGCTTCTGTTTTCTGCTTGGAAGACAGATACCTAAATTCATGCTCTGTGAGAACCCAGGGACTCTGGCTAGTGTTTTTAGTATCTTCCACTTGTAAATCATCAAAAGCCTAGAGATCATTGAGGCTGCTTTGAACAGTATTAGTTTCGTTTTAAGAATAAGTGAAGAAAAACCTGTGCTCAGTCATTACTCTGCCAGCGCTCCGACTCCAGTGTGCTAGTTGTGCTGTGACTACATAGGAAAACGTGATCCACGCAAAGAAAAGGTTGAAGTAAATAAAATAACAGAACTTTTTGCTTTGTGGTATTTTATATCAGCAACTCACACATTTTTGTAAACGTTCCACCAACGTCTCCTTGGCACAGACCATACAGATGCAGAGGGCAGCAGACGGCACCCAGCAGGTGTCTGCATGAAATGCTGCTCCTGAAGAGATTTCCAAAAGCAATCCCACTGCCTTTACCTTTGATCTTTTCCCCAACCAAAAGCCTGTTGTGGTTTTGTTTTATTTTATTCCTTCTACCGTCTCGTCCTCAGCCATAAATGCATTTTACAGAGTTTCTGCCCTTCATGTTTTTCAGCTACCGTGAGGCATTTGAAATCTGACTGGCAAGGCTAAACATCTTATTTGGTTGTCTGTGTACCAATTATTTACAGGAATGTTTCATCTTTCAAGTCATATCGCATGTCTCTAAATATTAATCCAAGGCCACAAACGACCTCGTCAGCCTCCTGTAGCATACCCGATTTTAATTTAAGCCTTAAGAAATTAGGTAGCCATTTGGAATTTAGAAATTTTGTCTCGTGAATTTTTATAGATGCTGTACCAGATCATCAGCTGACCAATATTCACATAAAGTTATTACTAACAAAAATAAATATCCATTCCTATGTACTGAAAATCTTCAAGTACTTACACAAAAGCACATGTCTCACGGGACGCTTTGGGTGTGCCATCTGTCCTGCTACCTTGTTAGCAAATACAAAGGTGCAATAACTGCTGCAAAACATTTACCATCTGACGTGTATAAAGGAATTATAGTGGTAATGTGGAAGGAAAGTGTGTCCATACAGAAGGAAAATTGGTTGTGAATACTGGAGAATGACAATGTTTCTCCTGTGTCATAGAATCCCAGAATCCCAGGTTGGAAGGGATGGATCCTCAAGGATCATCTGGTCCAACCTTTCTTGGCAAAAGCACGCTCTAGGCAAGACGGCCCAGCTCCCTGTCCAGCCGGATCTTAAACTGCTCAGTGATGGGGAATCCCCCACTTCCCTGGGGAGATTACTCCAGCGACCAGTTGTTCTCTGTGAAAAATTCTCCTCTTATGTCCAGTCGCAATCTCCCCAGGAGTAACTTGCCCCCACAACCCCTTGTCTTTTCCATGTGACTCCTTGTAAAAAGGGAGTCTCCATCTTCTTTGTAGCCACCCTGTACATTGTGGAACGTGGTGATAAGGTCTCCCCTAAGCCTTCTTTTCTCGAGGCTGAACAGACCCCGTTCTCTCAGCCTGTCCTCATGTGGCAGCTTCCCAGTCCTTGGATTATCTTGGTGGCCCTTCTCTGGACCTTCTCCAGCCTGGACACATCTGGGACATTTGTATCACCGGGACCAAAACTTAAAGGGTCATCCATCCCTTTCTTCCCACAGCTAGGGTGAGCTGCCTGCCCGTGTTTCATAACAAAGACAGAGAGAATAACAGGTAGGTAGAGCCAGGTCAGGGATCAAGCCTAGCGTTGAGGTTTGTGTTTCAAATGAGGTGATACAGAGATTTTCAAAGGTTTGTTTTTGATTATGGTGTTATTTTACTTCTGTGCATTCATGTTCATTGTGGCAACAAAGAGTGCATCTTTTTATTGAAACAGCTGGATTAAGAGGTACCATCTTGGCTGCTTTTAAGCAGCTGCTGTAATTGCCCGAGGGATCTGAATAGCGTCTTCCCAAGAGGAAGCAAAAATATAGTCCTTGCAGGGGTAAGTAAAGAAATAAGTCGCCCATCAGAAGGTTTTCTGGTAAGAACTGAGCCATGGTATGAAAAATGTGGCAGCACCCAGGGTGGAAAGGAAGGTAACATGTTCCAGGTGACAGGGCATGCAAATAACTCTCATGCTTTTAGGCGCCACAGTAATTCTCATTTTTTAATCCAAAAAGAATAGTCGGTCACATAATTTCCTTCCATGGCGAAGAGCTGACTTGATAACACGAGCTTGTGCTACTGCTCAGGGTTCAAATTCACAGAGACGGTTCCTTCCTCTCCTGCTCGGCCCTCGTGCCCTGTCCTCTCCCCGCGTCCCGTACCAGCCCCTTCCCGTCCCCGCCAGCCCCGCTCCCATCCTCCTAATTAGTGCCTCTGGTGCCGCTCTCCTGGCCGTCATTGTCACGCCAGTGGTGCTGCTCCCAGCAATGCCAGTTCAACAAAGAAGAGACAAACAGTCTAATGGTCGCCAGCAGCTGAGGTGAGGCTGAGGCAGAGGAGCCGTTTCAAGTATTTTAGGCATTTCTGAAATATTCACATAACAAGAACAGATCGCTGTAGAGTATACCCATGGCAAAGTGACATCCGAGTTTAGCTCTTTGGTACCAGCTGCAGTTCATTCCTGTTGCCAGCGGCAGGGATGTTCGCTAATTGAATGGAAAGCTTCAGGGTCTGCTGTGCGTCCTCTCCTCGGGAGGCAGAGCCGGTCCAGCACAGCTCTTCCCCTGCTCTGACTTCCGCGGCTCCCAGGGCCAGCGGGAAGAGGGCTACGGGCGCTGCTGGCCTGGCCCCCAGAGACTGCAGGCCCTGCGATCTGCCGCCCTGTCATTAAAAAAGAGGAGCAACAGCTGGTTTACATTGAAGAGACAGAAATTAATAATTCTGGGAAGGAAAGAAAAATAAACGAGTCTCTGAATAAACCCACCTGCAAACACTACTGTGTACTTCACCCAGGTTCGTGTTCCGGGCAGCCTCTGGCTGTGTGATATGCCATGGGAGAGGCGGAACCTCCCATCCCCGCCTCTCTGCAGCTCTGCTGCACTATTTGACTTGTCCATTCACAGCTGCAGCACAAACTTTTGATTTCATTTTCTTAGAAGTACCTGATGAGAAAAAAGTGCCTCCCACCTTACCAAGACTGACGTAGACTCACCCACCTGATGTTTACGGGCTGACACATTCATTTCTTCCTGCGTTATTTAGGATTTCCTGATCACAGGCTCCCTAACTAGAACATAAATTCTGAAGATAGGGTGGTGGTGTCGTACGTTACATGCTGTTTAACCTTCATCTTCAGGCGTGCAAATTTCCTGCAGACACGTGATCTAGTTTATGTGTGTGCACACTAAAAGCACTGAAAATAGTTGAGTCGCTGTTCGCAAAAATCCATTCAAAAAGTTAAAGAAAAAAAATCCCCACTGCCAGTTTCCTGTCCTAACAACAGTTTCTGATTGCTAACATTTATTTAACCTGTGTTATAATACCAGAAGTCCACTAGCAATGAAAAAAACCCGCAGCCTTTCACTAAAGGACATCAAAAAGTCATCTTTGCCCTGGGATTCCCGGTTTCCTTTAAGCTGCTTGCAGTGACCTCGCAGATCACAGGCCACTAACAGTGTGGGAACCTGCCATCTACTCCATTCCCCTCTTCTGATAATCAGGTATATTTTGACCGTTCTCACCAGATGTGTTTTAACTTATGCAAAGATGATGATTCCACCATATCCTTAAGCAACCTGTTCCCATACTAACATCAGAAAACTGACCCTTTTCATTTTCCCTTAGTGAAAGGGAAATAACGTACCTCTTGTCCTAGTCTCCATAGGCAGGGAGAACAATTCAGTGGCAACATATCTGAAAGTGTTGTCGTCCTCATCTCGCCTTCAGTCTTCTCATCAGCAAACCAGTCCAGGTGCTTTGTTCACATCTACTGCCATTTTTGTCCCTCCCCTCTGGCTTCTCTTCCTTTTCAACAGCTTCCCCAAAGCATGAATTTTAGATCCAGAGATAATATACTGCAGCTGAAGCTTTAGTGCTGGTTGGAAATAGATAATTGCTACCTGTATTTTAACAAAATTGTGTTTATTTTATATTTTTCTGTAATAACATGGCCTTACTGACTGCCACATAGTTTATTGTCTATTGTAACTCCCACAAACCTTCTGCATTACGATGCCTGTTAAATAGTTTTCTGACTACAGTAGTCAGCAATTATTTGGTTGGATTTCATCTTATATTTGGCTTGTGTCTGACTGACCGTGGCCAATCATACATGGAAAATCTCAGCCTCGAGATGAAAAGCTGTATGATATATAATACCTCACATCATCAAGCTTGCTAAGGGGAGAAAATGGGTACTGCAGTGCTGCACCTGACATCAAAGACTTCGAATTTGCATTCCAGACCTCTTCATAATCTCCTGTTAGAATAATACTTAAATCACAGAAAAAATAAATATTAAACACTAATAGAAAGTGTTACAACTTATTTAGTGGAAAAAGGGCTCATTGACCTGCTTAGTTTTATATCAGTGTCAATATATGTGGGATTTTTAAGCATCATTATGTACTGTGTTCACTTATTGCTGTGGTAATACATTTGGCACAAGGGACACATATGATGCTAACATTTCTATAAAATACATACCCAATAAAAGCTTTTTCAATTTCATTATTTTGACAGGCAGATTCCATTAATACATCCACAACAGTCGTGTTCCTTCAGAATCTAAGAGAAGAGGATTATTAAACATTACAGACAATACCCCTATACACTTAATCTCTCCAAATTCACTTTACAATTGCTGTCAACATCAATAATGTCAGACAGGATAATCAGGTTTGTATGAAACATCAGAACTTGGATATTCTCCAAAGGGGATTTCTTTCCCCACCTAACAATGAAACTTGGGTTTTTTCCGGACAGAGGAAGATGCTCCCAGGTTCCTGTGGAGATTTGTGCTGGCTGGTAGCCAGGTTGCAGCTCCTTCGTCTCGTCCCATTCTCCGTGCTGTACCTTTGGTCTACCTTCCCATTTCAAACCCCATGTCAGAAATAATGAGAGGAATAGGTCTTCCAATACCACAGAAGCTCCTCAATAGAAGATAGAATTTAAAATTTCTGCGGGCAAATAATATGGCAATTATTTTTTTCCTAGTTTTAGTACGGATTTTAAAGAATGCTTGTTGCACTGTTACTAGGTTTTGTATTTCCAGTGCATGGAAAACATTCCCATCACCGACGAGTATGCTGCACGTCCAGCTGCTCTGCAGGCATTCTTAAACACAGGTAAAGCTGGTAGAATTCAGCTCTTGCTAACTTTGATACACGGAACAATTGAATCCTTTTGAAAACCCACATTTTCATTAAGACATTCTGGGGAAAAAAAAAATCATATTATCTTCCTTTACATTGCTCTTCAGTCAACCTATGCCTACTGATTTAATCTTTCTTTCTATTGATACTAGCTTTTCAATGTCAGTATCGACTCTCGTTCTGACCAGCCCTGTATGCAGCATTTATAAAATCAGTTTCTGTCATGACTTTGTACAAAACAACTGTGTGCACCCACTTTCATACCAGGCTTAGCGGTTAATCTATCAAACAAAATACAATTTAGTTTTCCCATTAGGTTCCTGGACAGTCAAGTTAAGTGTGAGCAACTGGAGTTCGTTACTGGTCTCTGATATCTTTTTCCAACAATTCTATGAGTTGTGAGGCAAAGATTACTAAGATTCAGAGGTATTTGTATCTTAAATCAAAAGTGGTTCAAACTGGAAGTGGCTTATACACTGCTAAATGTTGTCTGTGCAGGTTTCCAACAGCGTGCGGTTAAGTAATGATTGTTTAACGGCACCCACTTTATATTGAACAAAGGGCTTTTATCCTTTTGTATTCTGGTGTTGTCTAAATTTATTGCAAGTATCTCTGACAGGGGAGACTTATAACAGGGAATGACTCTAATGTTTGAGCAATAACGCAACATCGATGGCATATATGTTTGATAAGTTGAACGTGAATGATGACCCCTCCTCACAGCACAGGCAGGGCTTCACTCAGATAATCCGAGTCCTCTTTTCTTAATGCCCGGTTTGTAAACCCTGAGATAGATACGTCAGATAGATGCGTACGGATATAGATCAAAAGGCTGACTGCACACGTTGACAGGACACTAATTAAATTGATCCACAGTTAGTGATTACCTATTCTGAGCGGTTAATTTTGCAAGTGATACCATAGGCTGCTTTGTTTTTTCTAATTAGAGAGGCACTGATAGTGTCTATCTCCTCAAGACAGTGAGTGCCACCTATTGTACGCTCGCTGCCTCGGAACTGCCGGGAATTCCTAAGCTAACACGAGCACAGCTGAACAAAACACTCGGCAGGAATGGGAGCCAATGGCCGAGTTCTGACCTACAATCCGTAAATCATCTCGTAGAACAGATAGAAAATAGACTGAAATGTCTTTGCAAGTGTATGGAGCTTTGGTAAGTAATGGTTCTCCCCTCGTCCTACAGGGTTGTGCAAGTCTTTAAATAAATAGAGGCGAAGGGCTTCAGGGAATCTAAAAGCTGTGACCATGCCACCTCCCAGAACCAAGGCACTGGGTGTTTTGCTGAAGGCTCCACGGATACGCTGTGGTCAAACCTTGACTGTGATCAGAAAGTAAAAGTACTGACGCAGTTGACAGTGTTGATATTTAGAAAAATAAAAAATGGTTATATTTCTGATAATTATCCCAGTGAACCAAAGCAGGAAAAAGAGATTATAAGGCACCTGTCAAAAATTCCTTACCAGCAGAAACTTCATGGGTAGTTCTCAGAAAATGTGCTTTGTGGGGCTTCAACAAGCCCTTAAATGACGGTGCGAAGACAAATACTAGAAGGATCCAGTTAGGAGAAGCTGGATTTAATAATGCATTTAAGATTCTGTAATATGCCAGACAGAGCTATCATTTTGCGTCCTTAGAAATAGCGCTGTTGTCTCAGGAAATAAAACCGCTACCAAAGAGGGTATGCAAATGCACAGTGTTTTGCATGCCCTTCATTTTTCACAGCAAAATGGCATCTCCGTGCCAAACGGAGATAGGCATGACTCCTCTGATGGATGGGACAGGACAAAGAGATTCAAATCAAAAGGCAGAAATGCTGAAGTTTGACTAAAATAAAAACGAATTAAAGAAAGGAATTCTAGCCAGTCCATTGTCCTTTGAATTTTCCTCCAGTGGGAGATTAGAAGCTGAAAATGGACTTGAAGTGACTACACAGAAAACTTTGGAACTGTTCTACAAGAGGGATTTGCCTGTGAACAATAAGATACAGGTTTACGTACCTTGCTTAGAGTCTGAGCCAATGGCCAGAGAATTACTGATAGTATTTTTCTTATTTCAGAGAGCTTTGATTCAGATAGTTGGCAATCAAGTAAAAAGTAAAAACAGTTCAAGGTCAAAAGATTTTACAAGTGATGAGCTAACACAATCGAGCTCTGTATACTTAATACGTGTTGATCAGCATCTCACGAGCAAAGGATTTAGGATGGATCCATGCTTTATTGCAAACCTTTCTTTCAATCTAATAGATTTTTGTGTTTATAGGCCAGATTTGTAATTTAAGAGAAGGATTTACAAGAGGAGCCTAAAGGATGTAAGCACTCAGCTGTTTATGAAGTTCAATGGCATTTGAGTGTCTGACTCCCTCAGGCGCTATTATGAATTCTAACCGTAACTTATTGGCAGTAGTCTTTCAGTTCAGAAAGCGCAAAATGGTTACCTTTTACAATAACTGAATATTTGTTCTGTAGCCATAACAATAACCTAGTCTGCCTTCCAGGCACTATTTTGTGGTCAGAATAATTGACGCAATTTACCTCAATGGAAAATTCAGCTTTGTATATGTGGGAGTGCTGGCTTTACTATACATGTACAATACGAGTTCCTGCCTAAAAGCTGTTCTCACCTGCTCCCGCTTCTCCACCCAGAAAACGTCTCCCTCTTGTCTGCTCCCTGACCACATCTACTCAGCAGACCTTCAGCCCGGCCCAGAAATGCTTCCTCAGCATCTCCAACCTGGGCCTCGTCCAAGGCCTCACAGACTTTATTCCCAGCTCCCTGTCCCTGGGAATTGGTGTGATTCCAGAAACCACCCCAGTCCATCATCTCACTGCTGCTGTCTGGCTCTAAGAGTCTAAATTACAAGTTAGGGCGTAAAACCAAGAGTTAGGCATGATGGAGACGGATCTGGAGTGTCAGGCAAAGATCCAGTTTGTCCTTGTGGTCTTTATAGGTAGATATAGCAAATTCTAATGAATATCTGCCTGTGCACAAAAGGGGCTCTCCCTCTGCAGCCGAGCTACGCTTGGTGTGAGCGCTGGGGAAAGGAGCAAACGGGGCGTAGGGACACGCTCTGCTGTCCTGAGAGCGGGGACGGCCTGCTTTAAAATTCTTCATGTTAGATAAAGGATATTAAACTCTACAAGCTATCACTGCATAACATTCCTTGACTACTACGATGTCTGCTAAAAAGCGCAAAGAGAGCGAGAGGAAATGGAATGCCTTTGCAATAGGGCCAAAATGAGGATGGTGGTAGCTATTATGGGAATACTTAATAAGGTCTCGGAGTTGCTGCCGCAGCTCGACATATCCTTTTGACACAATGCCTATAAACAGTGATTAGTACTTGACTGAGGGTGTGAGGAGGGAAATTCTAAGACAAAGTTAATTTACATCTTAAAAGAGTTTCCTCTTAAAAAACACACCATGGTAACAAATTTTCAGTATCGTAATGATTAATGTCACCACACTGTACTGACTCGACTGCCTCATAATTAAATAGAAGATATTCAGTTGTATAGCACTTGACTATGATAATGGTTTATATATTAACTCATTCACCTTGCAGTTTCTTGACCTATTTTTCATTTTTAGAGGCACATAATGGTGGAATGTATACAGTAGTGTAGACTCAGAGCTGCCTCTCGGTAGTCATGGGGGAAGGAAAGACGCCGTGGCTGTTGGCTTTCCATAAGCCTTCCTGATAAACCGAAATCAAAACCTGGAAGTACATTTTCTGAGGACTTTCTAAGTATTCCAATCTAAATAAGGGACTAGATAATTAATTCCCAGAATATGATTCTAAAAACTTTCCATTAACCAAATGACCGCTGCAAAGGAAAACTGGGAACTCTGCCGTTCCTTTTGCTGTGAGGGGCCACTCGCTGACTGTCGGGATCGCCTTCAGCCGAACAGCAAAACGCTTAACGCCTGCTCAAACACACCTCCCCCGGCAGTGATCCAGAAAGTGCAAAGAATGTAATTTGGAGCGTTAGACAAAATTCCCAATAATGATGTTTCCCTGCCTTGTTAAAACCACCTACATTGAAAGATCTTGGGATTTTACATCAGTAGATGTGTTTGTTTGGGGGTTTTGCCTGTTTCTGTCAATGTCTCACTCTGTGATGTTTGCCAAGTAGATTATGTGAACTATTTGAATGCCTAAAGTTAACCATTGAAGTTCAACAAGAGACTGAAATAAATCTCAGGTTTTCAGAAGTGTCAAGCACATGATTGTTTCACCCTCATCGTGGTCTTGTTAGCAAATATCCAGCAACGTCATAGCAGGGTGTCGGTTTTCCTCCTCGTCTCTGATACAACTAGCTTCTCTACATGAAAGCACAGACTATAAATAATATTGGATCTTTAGCTTAAAAAATACATATCCCGATGAATATTTATTCAGCACATTAAAAATATCATCTATGCCTTGCTTTCATTTGGCTCATAAACCTGAATATTGCAAAAAACCTAAAGACAATATTTATTCAGCACATCAGCATAGCATCAGTTAGAGAAAACTTATGTTTCTGTTTAGGATTCTTACACACCTCCTATTACTGTCCTGTCAAAACACTTATAATCTTTGGAAGTATGTCTTTGAGACAGGAAGGACCGTTCCCATTTCACTGCTGGAGAGATGTAGTAGACAGATTTCTGACATTTAATTTTCACTGATTCCAGTGGAGGTAGATGCTGAATACTTTGTTAAAATCTGACTGCAAGCAACTGACCCAGGGCCAAGCAAGAAAACTTAGATCACGTCTTAATTATTGGCCTCGGCAGCGCTCCCCAGCTCCTGGGATGGATGTTCCAGTTACCTTTTGCCGTTCTGTTGGAACAAGGTGTGAGCACGAACCGTCTCCTCCACCTGAGGTCTTGATTTTCTTGGGAAGAGACCCTGCTGTGACTGGCGGGGGATTTTGCAGTTTGAGAACTCTTCCGTGTCTTGTCTAGAGTTGCTCTGGAGACACAGCACCTCTCTAGTGCGATTGTGCCTGGGTTTGCGTTACAGCCTTCCCGGAGCAGCGCTCTGCCAACAGGCAACAGGAAGCCTTTTCAGCTTTAGTGCTGAGTCACTCCACAGTCCTTTTTACCATTTTATACTCTGATTTCTAGGAATGTCTGAATAAGAGTTGCCCAGATTCTACAGTCTGAGCTTTCCCAAATTCTGACATCACTGGTAATGTTTAGCTTGTTTTTCCAAATTCCGTAAGTTTATCTCCCTTTGAATATAGACTTTCCAAAATGTCCTCTCTTCAATAAGACGTATGGTTCCTCCCGTGTGACGCTGGCATCTGTACGTAGAATGTCCTGGTCAGAGTCATGGATGCCCTGACCAAGAAACGTATGGGGCCCCATCCTCTCCAGTTCCTTCACTAGATCACACTGGATCACTAGAATCATTCCTGATTTGCCCGCCCGTAACAGAAGGAAGGATCAGGCACTGAAGTGAGAAATTCTTTCCACCATAGATGGGAATAAGAGCTTGCTCATCACTACTGCTTTCAAATGAGCTTCTGAATGAAATACCTTTTATAGCGTCAGTAACATAGCACGGAGACGGCAGGTTCTGTTGGTCTCCCATCAGTTACAGCCTGTGTCAGTGGCTTTTCAGGAACTGGAATATGCTCCGGTTTCTACACTAAAAGCCATTTCTTTATGTTGACTAGGAACAACTGTGAGTGCTAGTGCCTTGTAATACATTTGCTATTCTTTTTTTCCATAGAAAAACCTGTAACGTGTTCTTTGGAAGATTTGTCAGTGCAGTTTCCACAATCACTTTCTGTTATTTTCCATATCTCTTCTAAATGCAATTCAATTAAACAGGTTGATGGTGTTTGTATTAATCGAAGCAGCATTCTTGGCAACATAACAAGCTGAACTGGACCGATTTTTTGTGCTTTTATGATAGTCCTGGCCATAGCTGATGTTTCTTAAAACTACATGTTTGAAAACAAAGCCATGGTCTTTTAAAATGTGAAATTCCTATCTCTGGTTATGTAGAAACTATTCTGGGCAGGAGGCAAATATTTCAGGATAAGAAACACCCTTTCATAGGTATCTTGCAAAATATGTTGAAAAAAATTCAAAAGCACAAACAATAGTTCTGTGTCTGACTGTTCGTACTTTTATTGCGTAAGCATCGTGGAGCCCTAATTAGGAACCAAAATCTCCTGTTTCAGGCTCTACCAAGGAACAGAAGATGACACCTGCACATACAAGATGACACGTAGACGAAGATTCATTGATGTTTGACGGAGATCAGGAAGGACGGTGAAGTGATTGATGCTCTACAGTTCTGAAAGAAATAAGTACGTTTCATATTTTTTCTCCTCTTTTATATTAATATGCTTTTCTCTTCTAATCCTAGACTTTTTGCCTTTATCACTTCCTTGTAATGAATTCAGAACTTAGAAATGTGACGCCCGTCTTGCCAGCTGTTTGCAAATCTCCCTACGTAACTGCACTATTGCAGCTCAGAGCTGATTTGCAACAACTCTACTAACCCGGCTCTTGGCCTTTCGTAAGGGGAGGCTTCAACTATGACGTTCTGTGGCACTTTGCAAATGCCTAGAAAAAAAAAAAAAGTGAATGCAGGGTCTATTAAGATCACTTCCAGCATCTGCATAATTAGGATTTGACCCAGGGTCCAAGAAGCGTTGCGCTTGTTTAATTGCATTTCTCCATGGTCTCACTTCTGGACGGTAACCTCAGTGTGAGAGACAGCAGATTTCAAGTAGCAAATTTCATACTAATCCCAAGTACATTTATATTGTCAAGAATTAGAGTTTGACACTACCAGGTGTCTCCCTGAGCCATCATTAGGCATTTAAAAACGCTCAATGAAGAGAGGGAAGCTGATCTCCCCTAATTTTTGTTTCTTCTTCGAAGTATCGATTTCCGCAGTGTGCAGAGCATCTTTTCCGTTTCTGGCATTTATTGGTTTGAATACTGAAAAAATATATATTGGGACCGGTAAATTGCTCATGTGGAAAGTTGCATATCGAAGGCCAGTTGCAAGCATAAATCCTTTATTTGTGCTCAGACGTGTTCATCTGCTGGTGTAAATGCATTCTCCCACATGCCCTATACTTTTAGAAGTTACTTGAATAAACCCCTTTGGAACAGCAAACAGAATGAAATGAGCTAGACAGAGTACAATACAGATAGAAAAATACAGAGGTATCTTTCTTATCAGTCATCATTGCTGTCTGTTCATCAAAATAAACAGTGGACAAATAGAAATATTTCTATATACCGGACATAGTCCAATGCAAAAAAAATCATAAATATCTGCTCAAGATTTTCATATTAGCCTCCTCACATTCCCTTTTCTCAGTACTGTTGTATAGCTATTAAGTGGTACGTTCTTTGCATGATCCTGATGAGGAAAGGGCTAAGTCTGAAGAAAACTCCTCTCCACTGACCATACCAAAATATACATTTTTATAAGTAAATTTATTTTGAAATAGGGTATTAGTAAGCTTTCCTTAGTTTTACTTCTTGGTACTGGGAGGTCGATAACTGGCCTACTTATGCCATCTTCTGGATAATTACAGAACTGGCCTTACCCAGGAAGAGCCGCTATCAAGAAGCATTAGTTATTATCAGTGTCTTGAAATAATCTGCTAATTGAATCCCTGAAGTAATTTTCTTTCTTATTTTATAGAATTTAGAACAAACCAAAAACTAATGAATTATTAATAACATATCATATTCAGGTGTTATGAATAACCAGTAGATTGTGCGATAAAGAACTTTGCAAGTGTGGTCCCAACAGTATTGATATATTTAGTGAAGTTACGTTTTAAGAAAAAATACTTTTTTATACTGATATCTTACTAATGAGAGCCACATTTTCTCAAAAGGCTGGACTTTCATCTCTTGGGGATAAGTAGAAGGAAGGACCAGCTGTCAGTCATGGTGCATAATATGGTACTGGCGAGAGCTGTGCTACAGCTGCACTTTGCCACCGCCACGAGCGTACGAGGTCTGTTCCCTGCTCGCTCTCAGAAAACCTTGAGAAAAAAGTACCCAGCTTGGCCTACGGGTTTTTTTAGAACACTAATCCAACATTCTGCTACTAAGTGTTTAATTATTAGGACTGTGAAATACAACAACACATAAGGCAGTAATAGAAGGAACTAATTATAGCCCGCTCAGCATGTGGTTTACCCTTCACTAGTAAAATCTCTTGTCATTTATTTGTCCTTTAAATGACTTCTTCTAATACCTTAATCAGGACAAATGGATCCTTCAGAAGGGAGAAAATGACCCCAAACTGGCACAGAAAGATTTGATTAGAACTTATACTCCTCCTGTGGCAGCGTAAAGATCCCGGGGGATCTGCCATTGCTCAGCAGAGTAGAGGAAAGAGCAGACAGGGAAAATGCTTTCTGTCTGAGGCAGAAGTATTTTATTGCTAACGTGCTGACATCCACTCTCTGCAGGACCAGCCTGTGATCAGTCTCTCCTGCTTCCTTTAAAACTCCATGTCAGAAGTTTGGTTCCAGTGTGATTAATTTCCCCTTTACTGATTGTGTGTCATTGACTTTTAAGTAAGATTTTTATAAATGAGGCAAAACAAAGACAGAGATGAAGATGGTGCAGAGACAAACATTTGTGCTGCTGGGACTCCCGCTGACTCGGGCACAGCAGGGGCCAGAAGTAATGGGGGTTCACAGGCATCGTGATTAGAGCTCTGGCTGGGACCAGGTAATTGAAACACCACAGCCCGTCACCAGCATTTACAAACCAGCAAGCCGCGGAGGTACTTAAGTTTAAAGCAGACCCTGAACAAAGCAGAGGCTTCACACGCTCCCTCTGCCATCATGTACGAGGAGAACATATGCTGGGGCCATCGATAAAATGTACTTGTGCTTGCACAGGCAGCGCTGCCCTGACACCAGCCCGGCGCCCTCCCCGAGCAATGGCCATTTGTGTGGGGCTGTGGGGGCGATGGACGAGCTGCCGGCCTGGCTCCGGCGGGGGGCACCGGGCAGATGCAGAGGGGCCTTGGAAGAAATATGGTGAGTTGCCTTGGCTACAGGTGCTGTCCCTCGGCCGAGGTTTGCTGCCAGGCACTGGGGGAGAAGGGGCCGGTGTCAGGCAGGGACCTCGCACCAACCTTCACGTGGACATCTGGAAGCTCCCTCAGTGACCGGCAGCCTGACGGCCCGCTGTCACCCTCCATGGCGACAGGGCAACAACAGTTTTGAGGCCCACAGCCTGCTCGGGGTGTCATCGCAATACTCGGGGCGTTGTGTGGCACAAGTAAACACGCTGCCTCCAGACACTTTCCTCCCTTTCTGCCCCTGATGTGGACCTCAGCCTGCCACGGCGGAGCCCTTTCCTGCTGCCCGCGATAATGTCCTAAAAAGTGTGATTGATGCAAATGTGTGATGTAGGTGAGAAATGCTCTGATTTATGCCTCATTGTCAGTACTTAGTAATCATTGTGTCTCATGAAAGCTTCTAAATAAGCCTTTTTGATTATAGTAAATTAGCAGTGGAGGTATTACCTCATCAGCATGGGCCTCCCCCCGCCAAACTCCACTAAAAAGTTACTGGTGTCTCAAGCAGACGTTTCTAGTTTTTAAGACAATGGAAAATTAATGAACTCATTTACGTTTCCTTCACTGCGATTTGAGAAGAAATATCAACTCAAACCTTACGCACAGATGAAAAAAGAAGTAATTGTCACATGGCGCTGAGACACAGACCTAGAACGCCAGGCGTTGCGGAGCCTCCGCTGAGTTTTGCTGTTGCCCCGATGCCCCCAGCTGATGCCCCAGGGAGTTTGCCTGCCCGTGTTTGGGCAGCGGGGATCGCAAGAGCTTTCAGCAGTTCCAGTGGTTACTTAGGTGTTTGTCGTTCCTACTAAAAGGCACATAGTGATGTTTAAAATATTAGAACAATCATTCAAATGAACTGAGCCCCTCGTTCTGCACTCACACGGTAGATACAGCTCCCGTAGCTAAAACAGATCCTTTTTTCCCATGCAAGAGAGCGACAATTTTTTCTGGCAGTAGCAACCGCGGGTCCGATCACATCTAATGATTTGGTGTTTGGCAGCATGCCGTGCTATAGCCCCAACACACTACGCGAACAATAAACACACAGAATCCTTTCATTATTATTTTTAATCTTGCATAATTTTCAGAAGAAATAGCAAAACACAGCACAGTTCTAATCTTACCAATATGGTTATAGTTTGCAATAAAAAAGTCATCTTGGTTATTAGCAGTGCTGTTAGATCACTGGCCTGATTTGAAGTCTTCCATCTGGAATTATAAATTAAAGACAGCTTATCGGAGTAGCGATTTTTTGTGTAAACAGATCCCGCTGCTGGCATTTAGGAAAACTTAGCTGCCTGCCACTCAGTCAAATTCTTTTATCACACTTGACTGAAGTTTCCAACCTTGAATTATTAGTTAATAACATCTGAGCAAAAGCATAATTTATTGTTTAAGTAAACTTTGAAACAGAAGAACAGTGCCTTAGCTAGCAGACTTAGTGCTTGCCTTAGGCAAAGAATTTTTCTTTTAGCACAGAATTGTAATGGAACAGAAGTAAAATTTGGGCCTAATTCCATCTCTTATTGTCTGTATCACTTACCTAACAGCAGAATACGATCTTCTGAGCTATTCCTTCCTCATTCGTGTATCGTGACACCGACAGCCATCATGCTCTAACTGAGCACAGGTCAACTGCACACACTCAGACACACACAAACCACAAGATTTCAAAGTAACACATCCGTGGTTTCCATAAAGGGACATTTGGTACCATCCTTTCTTTATCGTGTCATCTGATTTATCAATGGTGCTTGAGGAAACCCATGAATTTCTTCATCACGGTCACTTGTAGCTAATTGAGAGAAGGTAGTTATTCGAACGAAAGGAATAACCATAACTTGTCCTCTGTCAACAATTCCTTGGCATTTACAGCATTTACAATAGTGTAATAATACTAACAGCCACCAGATGCCAGCATAAGCAAACAGGCACTAAATAGGGGCCTCTTTTATGCTAAGAGGCAAGCAGGGAGCAGACCTCAGGTCGTGATGCAGGTACAGTCACGCTAAGAGTAGAAGAGCACTTTCTCCTAGATGTTTCAATGTCATATAGGAATAAAAGATCTGATCAGCAAGTCAGATACGCACGGCATTGTACTAAAGTTAACCTTGGATTTAAAGAGACCACTGGACTATTGCTGGCCGAGCTGTTAATTGCCTTTTCCGTTCAAAACTGGCTTATTTCCATATGGAACTTTGACTGGAATTTCCAGCCTAGTAGATGTCTTTTTTTCCTTTGCGTACAATATTGAGGATCCTTAATATCAGATCTTCTATTGTGTAAGTCTGCACAGAATATGCCAAAATCACTCCACCATCTCTTCAGAGCAGAGTGGCCCTTCCAGACACATCACATTCTTGGCGGCTGCATGCGAACAGTGCAGGCAGGAAGAACCAAAGGCCAGGTACTCGTGGTGCAAACGTACCGCAACGCTTTCTACCACAGATGGGTCTTTTTTTCAGAATTTTTCAGTGCCTCGGCCAGAAGCCTTTGCAACACTGTAAAGTAGGCACAGCCTTCTGAAATTAATTGAGTGATGGAAATCGCTTCTCACAGATTTCTTCCAGAACAGAAAACTTTGGTCCAAGAGTGCTCAAAAAATCAGCGGGCAAGTCCTCACCGCCAATGGAGACAGAACAGAGGGAGTTACTTCGCCCTAGTTCTCCTTCCTCAGCGTATCTGTGAGGCTCATAGGTGGCCCCATAATCTTCCAGACTGTTTTGCTCAAACAGTTTCTAACAAAGGGAAGAAACAATGCAAATCATCATGGAAGCTCCTATTGTCCTTTTGAAAATTAAAGTAATTCATGATATGCAAATTATTCAGGTAAGCCAGGAGGTTGCAGTGAAGAGTTTGAGTCTTTCTCTCACAAGAAAAAGTTTTACTGAAACTCTCAGCTGCACCAGAGCCTGAACTTCCCCTAGAGCACGAATGAGGCCGAACGAAGCATTTCATCTATCCCGGACCAGCCAGCGAGCAAGTAAGCCTGCGTGCGTGGGGGCACACGGTCTGGCCCAAGGAGGCACGGGGGACAGGCCTGCGAACGTGCAGCAGCCAGGTAGGACATGGCAAGATTTCCCTGCTAGCCCGGAACTGAAAGAGCAGGCAACCGCACTTTAACCCTGCACAGTAACAGAAAGCATTTCAGCCCCACCTCCCCCTCTTGAAGAATTTGTTAAGAGGTGACAGACCCCAGCCATGCAGTAACTGCTGGGTGACCAAGGCAGCAAGAAGTCTTGGACACAAGACGTGTTCAACAAGGAAGAGTCTTCGGTGTTTCCCCATCAATACATCCCTTGCTTTTGACTGTAATGCTTCTTAGATGTGGGCTGAGAGAGCAGCTGAAGCCATAGCAGCTTTCCAGTTTTGCAAGCCTTTTTTCCTATTCTTACAAGCCAACTTGCAAAGGAGGGGTTCAACACTCGTTTCTTACCTGACCCAGTATTTTGTCCACTCTCTGTATCATGCAATCAAGGTGTCTTACTTGGAATGTCTCATACCTCGCGTACAGGTCATCCTGGAAGACAGACATAGTATCTCAGGTTTGACCAGCATAAAGTCACCTACTAACATTTCTTTCAGACAGAAATAAATCCAACTAGTTCTCTCTGCTACACCCATTTCTCTTGTGCTGTCTTCTCCAGTTACATTGCAGCTTTTCTGCTCAGGGACTGCTTCTTCTTATGAGAACGTACTCTATGTGCACACAGAGTCACCAACTGTAGGCATTCTTCTTACTCTCCAGTAATTAAATATGGTTCCTCCTCTAAATGTGCTGGATTCCTTTTCATTAACGGCACCAAACGTGACCTCAGAACTTTATAATGTCTACTCACACAGGTAATCCCAGCTCCTAACTACGGTTTTAAGGATCGTGGAATTGGGTTCTCACATGCGTACAAAAGACTATTTTACATTTTCTTTGCCTGCTGTAAAGATTGTTCTTAGAGTCTCTCTCTCTGTGTACCTGTGAACAGAACACATGGCAGTTGTCTACTGATGTAGACCAGGCCTTTCTTCAGGCATTCTTTACAATGAAAATAGACATCTGTTAGAGAATATAGTACAAAAAACCACAGACCAAACTCAAAAGCCTTCAAGCCCCCAGAATTACATCTTTAGTCATAAAAAGTCATACTTATAAATCCTGTCCACGCTTTAAGAGTGTGTTAAGTAGAAGACATTGACCAGTGTGTTTTTGATGGATATCTGAAGAATGGTCGTTCCATTTCACTTATATCAAGAACTGAATAAAATCTTGTGCGTATCCGTTCAGGTACTGTGATAAGAATTTTGGAAGAAACTACACTTCCAAATATTTAGAACAATAACTAATTAATGTTATTATCACATTAACTAATGTGAGTCTCAAACTGAAAGCTGTTAAAAAAAAAAAGTTGTCAACAGTCTTTTAAATAGCAGTGGAATCCCAAAAAGTGACACGTATTTTCAAATTGAAATATATTGCATTACGCTTCCCACTGTTATTAATACCAAACCTCATTCTTTGGGTTACCAATTTCTGTGGTATAAAAAAGGGCATTTACATAAGGGAACAGGTAGTTACCTCAGCAATTGCTTCTTCTCCAACCTCCACGGGCACAGGTGGTAGAGCAGCATGATCCATAATACCCAGCTTAGCCTGTGTACAGGGAGAGGGATGGTATTAATAAGAAACTGAACGAGGCTGTGAAGGATCACACTTTTTTGCAGTCTGTTCCCTTTTTCACTTTCATGTACTAGTGTTGAAATCAGCAGTGTGTGCAGTGTGACAAGAGCCGACGTGCCTCCTCCGCTGTTGGATTCATCAGTAGGATGAGGCACCTGGGAAGGTCCCGCTGATCCTGAAAAACGGTAGGAGCGATAATAGTCTGTCACCAGAGCAGCATTATCCAGTCCTTGCAGAACACCACTCCCCAGATATGCTTAGTGGCAAAAAAGCTTTTTTCTGCTCAATTCTAAAACCAGAGGAAACATAATAAAAGAGATGACTAGTACCGGGTACAGCCACACAACCCCGGTGGGGTACTGTGAATATACGCTTTCACACTTACTTGAGACAAAGACATTCTGCTCTCTTCATTGTAGTTGATTAAAGTCTGTTCACCCTCTTGAGGTGGAACAATGCCTTTGTTTTTAGATCCCGGCATGTAAAACCGGCAAAGCAGAATACTGGAAACTGTTGAAACAAGAAAAGGCATGGTGAAACGGGCGCTGCAAATGGACGTGTATGGCTCCGCGCAGGGGGCTGGTGAGGTACCCAGCCCAGTGCCACACGAGCAACTCGGAAACCTCCAGCGATGGAGGCGGGCAGATGCCACGCTTGGCCGGCAGCGGTCAGCCTGCTTTAGACAGGCAAGCTGTTCTCTCCAGAGCCCGGCAGTGAGCAGGCCTGCCAGGTCCCTCACGGATAGCCAGGGAAACAGCGGTCAGATAATCTGTTATATTTCGCGTCAGATAAAGAATCAGAGTTCACCTCTTCAGCAGTAACCGACATGAGCTACTACAGAGGAAGCAGCTCTAGAACAAGTACTTACTGATTCCTGTAACCCTCTGGGGGAGATTCATTACTTCCAGTTTGCCAGGGTATGGTTAATGTCAAAAAGTCAAGTATTCCATTTTATTCAATGCAAATAACAATATGTACCTTATTGTACTAGAGTTCAGCTTAACAACATACTTGTATTTGCCAGTCATCTTCTAGACACAATATAATAATGATTTTCACGAGTAACAAGCTGAAAAATTCCACCTGTTAACACTGCATTTCTGGGTTTTTTTAGTTTAGATATTTTCTTTTTTGCTAAGTTATATACCTGCATTTATTGTTGCTCATACAGTAGTATTCCATGCGTCCATGTTACCTTCCCTTTTTCTCTTCTCTATAATACACAGTCCTCACCTTTTCGCATCCCAACCATGAGTGCAGATAAGTTTCACTAATCTTCCTAGTGTCTTTCACCCTGCGGTGTCAGCCTTGGATACCACCTTCCTCTGCATTACACGTTGTATCATAGTGCCTAGTAATTCGAAAGTTTTCTTGGCTATCCAAAAAGATCTTTTTGGTTACTAGATGGAAATGGCAATGTCTTGTGTTGGAAAACTAAGGTCTTCCTAGAATTTGAAGAGAGAAAGTGTCATGCAGCAGGATACACGGATGGTAGCGCCTGAAGAGTGCAAGTATTAGCGGCTTGCACCTTGGCTACACTCTACCACATCAGGGCAAATGCTCTTTCCTGTTCAGGCTGGTAGATTTTAGCACACATTCACGAGCCGCAATTGCAATGAGATCCAATGGGCAGATGACAGATAACTTGCACACGTAAATTAGGAGGTTACTTACCCAGCAGTAGTAAGAAAGTCAACAGTATTATTGCAATGGCAGCACCTCCCAGTGTCACTGCTGCTTGTGGAAGTGGTGAATCTTTACATGTATGTCCATCTGGGCAAAAGCAGAGCCTAACATGCTGGTTCTGCCTCGTAGAAAATCCTTGCCTGTCCTGAATAACGAGGGGTACCAAGTAGCTACCTTGTGGGAGGCTTCTTAACATTAGAAGTTCAACTGACTCCCCTAAAAAGAGGACAAGCAAATTACTTCAAGACTCATAGAAAGAAGTCTGACATTCTGCAGTCCCTTCTGTTGATAATCAAAGGGAAACTCATTTGCACCCCAATTTCAAATACTTTTTCCAGCCTTAACGCACCATAGTAAGTAGGACAAAATGACATCCCACGTCATCACCTTGCTGAGCCTTCTGGGCAAGCAGATCTGTCCCAGTCCTGCTGCATCCTGACATAGCTGCACTGAAACCTCTAAAACTCATTAGGAAGTTAATCAAATGCGGCAGTGGTTCCTCAGCTGTCTTATCCCCCTTTCTGCAACGTGAGCACATCGCTTCTGGTCCCGTTCTTAGCCGAGATGAGGAACGATGTAACTTTTTTTCAAATTGCAGTAACTTTATATTTTGAAAGCTGTTCTTCCATGTCCTTTCAGTCTCACTGAGACTAACCAGTAACAAACCATAAAGGTAAGAGACAGTGAAATAGCCAGAAGGCACGTTAAGTGACAACGAACTTCTCACGAAGGACACGAAAGGAAGAACTCACCGAAGTTCCTTCCTAATTTCCAGTTACGCTTCACATCTTCGGAGTCCTCAACCAGCTCAAATGTAAATGGCCCAGAATGTGACCGGACTGTAGCAGACTTAGCTCTTATAATGAGAGGTGTCCCTTCTTTTTTGTCACACACATCTAAAGAAGGAGCCACTAATGTTGGCATATGATCACTCATGTCAGACAAGTAAAGCAGGATGGTGCCAGTAGCAGTCTGTGGTGGAATACCTAGACAGGAGTAAAAGAAACCGTAAACCACTCATAACTGGGTGTGGACAAAAGCCAGTCCACTGGCAGGATCTCTGTCTGGTTTATCCTACTAGTCAAACATAACGCCACTTTTAAACATTAGGGTATGTGTTCTGCATTACCATTCTCCACTCAGATCCTCAGTCCTGCTACCATTTTATATCTAACATGCAGCTCATCTCAAACAGGCCAAATACGGCTTCAGTATTTTCTGACTGGCTACTCACCGTGATCGACAGCGTGAACGATGATGGTGTACAGGCTGTTGTTCACATAAGGAGATTCTTGACTGAATTCTTTTGCCACAGTAAGAACTCCAGAATTCTCATCCACACTCAGCCAGCCAGCTGGGTCATGGGCTAGTTCATATCTCAAAAAGAAACAAAAAAGTTACAAGTGCTGTATTCTCTTAAATGAATTTTGAAGAATAGAAAATTTCTACTGCACCTTTCTTTGTCCTTTTGAGCTCTGTAGGTGTTTTTACTTGTTAGTGATGCTTACTTTTGTTAACGCTACGACAAGCTGTGTATTTCAACGCAGACACCAAACAGTTCCCCATACAAGTCCCCAGACCTTGTACAGGCCCATCAAAACGGTTCCCAGGGGCTAAGAAAGCATCTAGTTCCACATCAGACTACCATTCTTACAGCCAAGCGTACCTTAGTCCTTTCTGTGGCATCAAAGTTTTGTCATAAAAGTAAAATACATAAATAATGCAACCTGGTTTTAGGCAAAACTATTCGGAAGACAAAAGAAACACTGAGCAACCAAGGACTGATTGCACCTTTAAATCCTTTCTTGGAGAACCAGCTACCTGGATCTGCAGTATCATCAACAGTAAGTCTGCACCTCTAATGTACACGTTCATGTAACTTTAAAATAGATGTGTATATATATTCATATATGTACATCTACCAAATTAAACTTGAAAACCTCTTTGTATTCCTAAGCTATTTCTTATTCTGAGAGTTAGAAGCATCTCCACTTACTTTATCTTATTTGGCACATCATCTGGATATGTGGCAGGATACCTTCTAAATACTCTCCCAGGCTTCATTGAATCTTCTTTTTGGACAATAAGTATAGGAGGATGAAACCTAGGAGCACGTTGTGACTGTAAGACCATGATGCTCACGGTTGTATTCGTGGATTCGAGGCTTGACATCATCACAACGCCATTTTTACACAAGAAGAACGGTTCTTCATTTGCTACAGAAATTACAAGTCTCACCTCAGAGTCATCTTCATAATTGAGAGGCTGAAAACCCCAGACAAAAGTCTGATTAGCAGCTCTGACCTGTGGTTTGGCGATCATCTCTGTACATTGGATGAATGCAGAGGTGAGTTGAGCCCACCAGACTCAGCCAAGATGCTAAGCTGTTGGTCTTGTAGTCAGACTGGCCACGCTACACATTGCCACGCCGCAGGTCATCTGTTACTGCTCCTTACCTTGATAACACTCAAAATGCCTTCATTTGTGACTGGATCTGTCTCAATGGTGAACTGTTCCTTCTCATTGCCTTCCGTTACTCTGTATTTTGCTCTCCAGGCTGGGGTGTTGGGAGAGTCTTTGTCTTCCACTTGGAGCCGTAATACTGATGGATGTTCTTGACCTGCCGAAATCTGCAGCGGGTACTGGCAGGGGAAAGGAAAGCAGTAAGGACTACTCCTGTTTCCCAAGAGGAAGAAGCTCAGTGCCCCCGCCCTGAGCAAAGGCTCCGCAGGCAGAAGGTGCCGCAGACCCACCGTACCCACCGCCCTGCCCAGCCCAGCGCAGAGCCTGCGGGCGGCCAGCCTCGGGCCACTCGGGTTTTCATGGAGCAAAACTAGGAGGGCAGATTGTCATCAGCACCTTAGCTCCTCCGATGACAGAATAAGCTTGTCTGTCAGCATGCTTCGGGTAACAGAGAGACAAAAGCCCTCCAGTGATGCACACAGAAAACTAACAAAGTTTTCCACTCTCTATAGCCAAGCATTCTTTTACTGTCCCCATTTTTAAGAGATATTTCTTCTAGCACATAAAGTTCATTTGCAAGTGTTTCGGCCTCATTCTGCAAGTGTCTGAGGGTTCCCACTTCCTGAGCGTACGCAGCAGTCTGAAGGACTGAACTGTATTTAGGAAGGTTCAGTAAAGCAATAATGTTTTTCCTTACATGATCCCTAGTAAATTCAGGGAGGTGGTTGTTTGCATCTTCAACAGCTACATTCACTGTTGCAGTAGATGAGAGCTGAGGAGTCCCGTGGTCAGTGGCTTTAATCAGAAGCGTGAAAGAGTTGGCAGTCTGAAAAACAGAAGAAAGGAACTTTCAAACTTGGCTCAGAAGCAGTTCCCGCATTTTGCCAGTCATGGCTGCAAGGCTGGATGTGAGACTCTCCCTCCCCTTACAGCTGGTTAATGTGTCGTGAACGTGTATCACGCATTAAATGACAAGAAGCTGCCATATGTACATCACCTTATATTCCAGGCATCCTGTCGGAAATATTGATCCCGTGGTAGGATCAATATTAAATGTGAATCCATCTGGAAGGGGCATTTGCATACTTAGAGAATAGGACACCTGAGAATTCACAGTGCCGCCTTCATCTTTGTCCAAGGCAGTAACTTGGAAAACCGGCTCATCTAGGATGAAGAATTGAGACATTAATAGAAGTGTTTAGTCTTGACAAGGAGTTTCTCAGGCCTGTCTGCAGGGTTGTGGGCACACAGGTCCCAAGAACACCTGTATCTTTGCCTGGCTACGGTTATCTCTGCCAAGACTCTGGCCTCCACCTCACTTGGGGAGCAAATCTGCCAAAAGTCCCGAGAGACAATAGAGAGAGTTATCACACTCCTGAATTTACTTTATCAAAACCATTCCCTAGTTAGTTGTGCCAGCTCTCAGCCAGCTCCCGAGGAGCTGGCACCACGGCCACGTCTACACATCCCGACTCTTTGCATCTGTAAACAGTGTGTCTGACCATCTTGTGTGAAGCAGCGTGCTTGTGTTCAGATTAGTCTGCTGAAGTCCTGGCTTGTAGTTTAGAAGAAATATCTTAGGAGTTTTCCCAGCATGCCTCCACCGTTATGCTAATATACAGTGCGGTTAATCAGACAAGAAGCCAAGAGGCAGGAAACAGTCCTTTGCAGGACATGGTCCCTAAACCCATGAGTGTTTAAGTAAAACCTGGGGAGAACAGATTTTGAAAGAAAAGACAAAGAAAGACAAAGAAATTAAAAGGAGAGCAGTGATACACAAACCAGTGGTATCCCTCGTTTGGATGGCACTTACCTTTACTGTGGTTCTCTCTTATTGTAACACTATATTCCTCCTTGGGAAACTCAGGTGCGTTGTCATTAATATCTTTAACCTTTATCTTGAAAAATAAAGGGCGGTCCAATGGTTCACCAGTTTTTCTGTACACAATATCGAAACGTATCTAAATGAGCAGCGACACAAACATCAGAATGGAATAAATGGTATCATTTAGACATCAGAACGGAAACTTTCGATTTTGAGGCTGCGTCAGGCGTATTTGGCTAGCGTTTGGCTTTGGGTTGCATCACTAAGTCACTATTTCACCTTTCAAAGGTAGTTGATTCATCAACATCATCCTGTGCATAAACAATATTTCAAAAATACAAATCAGTACCTGGAGCTGGATCTGGGTTATTTGCAATGACTGCCTAACATAAAATACATAAATATCCTCGGGGCCAGACAAAAGAATGCTTTCACCTGTGCTTCCCAATTCTGAAGCATTTATTTGAGTAGTACATTCCATTTTCTAAGATGTTTTGGCTCCGTATCTATGAATGTGCAGGGGATTCAACTCCGAATGCTGGATTCTCCTTTGCTTGTTTCATAGAATCACAGACTGGTTTGGGCTGGGAGGGACCTTAAAGATGACCCAGTTCCGAGCCCCTGCCCTGGGCAGGGACACCTCCCACTTTCCTGCTTTAGAACTCAGCCGGGAGCGTCTGCCCTGGAACAGCCGCCCGTCCAGTGACGGGGAACAGCAAGCTCTCCAAAACGCACCTTCTCCCTGTGGAAGGCAAGACCTTGCCCAGACAGCCACATGGAGCAGTAACTGTCCCTGGGGTACCAGAGAGACACAAATGGAAATCATCACAATAAACAGAAAGAGGCCACAACTGAAGATTTTTTGCAAGAGGAAAACAAACCCACACTCACCTATTTCATTCATACGCTTGTTACCGCGTTTCTTTCATTACACTTACTGCTTACGAACACTGTTCTGATTTTTAAGGAGCAACAAATGCTTACTCGTATATGAAGTTACAGTGATACAGCGTTGCAGCTCCTCCAGTATCATCTATTTTTTGGTAACGCGTAACTATTCGCTTCCATTCTCTTGCTTGGGAGTTTTTGGGTTTACAACTCCGTGTTCTGGCCACTAGAGCTGTAACATACCTCGACTCTCGGGGCAACCCTTTCGTTTTGTAGATTACGACCAAGGGTCATACCAACAAAAAAAAAAAGAGAAAAAAGAAGCGTACGGATATTTGTGGAAGTCCAAACATGTGATAAAGGTTTATAATCGAGAGTGATGTGGAAGTTACCTATTGGTCTCTGCTGAGACAATCATCTTAGCGTTTATTTAGAGGTTCAAAATAAGAAAAGGAGGTCATAAAACTGTGTGTCTCATTCTTGTGAAGCATCTAGCCATGAGAGAGCAATTAATATTTGCAAACAGTCTTAAGTATTTTTTTTTTAAGCGTGTTACCTGAAAAGTTGAGGTCTTTTCTCTGTCAATGGTACGATGCACGTACACATGGCCATTTTCGTCATCTTCTATAGAAAACAATCCGACCTCCGGAGGTTCATTTACCCCAGGTCCACTGATTAAATATTTTACTGATGCGTTAAATGATTTGTTATTGAACAGCTTTTGAAAAAAAAGAAGTAGCACAAAGCGGTGTGAGTAGGGAAGACGAACAGAAATAACAAGACTTTAGCCCAATTCCCTTCCCGCCCCCCTCTCCTCGCGGCCAGGCCCAGCCCAGCGCGGGTTCGCAGCCCCAGGCCACGGCGCTCTCAGCTCGCCCACGCCGGCGCACGCCTTCCCCGAGGATGTGCAGCTTCCCGTGGGAAGGAGCGATACACCCTCCCACCACACAATTCCGCCCGACGCTGGGTAAATAAGACAACTTTGAACAAATAAGGTTTTTTTAAAAAAGGTGCCGTTTGATGCACAGTTCTTGCCCCCTCCCACCTTTGGTATTTTAGTCTCCAGTCTGTGGCGATGAACACCCCACTGAGGCTCTCGCGGAACCCTTACGAAGAGGTTCTTTGTACCTGCCCAGCGTATTTTGGGAACGGGCCTTTGTCCTCCTCTTGAACATCGATGGTGGTGATAACCCAGGTCCTTTTTGTACGCTGTAGAGGACGCAGACTGTCCAACTGATAAGAATCTGTCCACTATCGGATAAAGCAGTGTATTTAGTGTCAGAGTTTACATATTAACGGCTGGGTATCTGTGATTATGTAATACTGACTACAAACCTGAATACTCTTCTTTCGCACGGCTTGTCTTAAACTGACATTTTCCATTTCATGAGAAAAACTGCTGGTAGCAGTAACCTTGTGGGGAAAAAAAGGGATTGCGAGAAGCGTGGTTAACTAGAAACCATTGCTGTGTTGTCTAGGAGGACTTTGGCTTCGCAGAAACATATTGATTCCGTTTTGACAGCGTTGTATTAAATTGTATCTAAGCGCGGAAACTCCACAAACACCGTCCATCTCATTCCAGATGAACTGGCATGAAAGCTCGGGTATTAATTTTGCTGGTCGGGTGATGCCAGTCCCAGAAACATGCGAACACCGCATTTAACCGTCCGGGGTGTTACCTGTGTGGCTTTTCTCAAACCAAGCATCTCCAGTTCCAGCACCCACCTCCGCCTCTCTCTGTCTGGAGCTCCTTTGGACCTTGTCTGGTATTGACAGGACATACGTTTGGGGAGTATTTCAGGTTCTCAGGTGACTCTAAGTGTCCCAAACACACCTGATTTACCAGAAAATGAACGCTGGACCAAAGTCTCTAGTGCAGATGAGTAAAATAAATTGTTGAGAACGGTGACTGCACCCTAACCGGCAGGATTTGCCCTTTTATCAGCACAAGCTTCCTACGCCAGCTTCAAACACTGCTTTTTACTTGAAATCTTTCGCCCCAAAGGAGTTGGGCGGACCCAGATTACAGTTGCCATCAGCTCCCAGGTAAGGCATACACCTTCCTCCGAGCTCCCCCTGCTTTCCTCGGAAAGCTTGGGGTTTATGACTCATACATCACATTTAAAAAATGCCACAGAGCTCTTCCTGCCTAGACTTGAGCGAAGGTCAGGCCTTTACCCCGTGACCATTTTTCTGAAGAAACGTAATAGAATTGCCATGGTTATAAATTTGCCAAGCAATGGGGGTTCACCAGTAACACCTTGGAGCTGCTCTGTAGAGCTGTTGTACACCCTGGGGAAAACCTCCGTGATGGAGAAGCAGCCAGCGAGGCTTAACCTGCCGCTTGCACGTAGGAGCATTTATTAGCTTTGCCCAGGTTGAGCTCTGTTGGACCCCCCCAACAAGCTGCTTCCCACTTTGTGTATGTGTAGCCACTTTTATTTACATTGGAAGCTTTAACTGTGTATTTTAAGGCTTCCACACTCCTCCATGTGCACCAGTTGCCCAGCGACGGCTCGGGCTGTAGCTGTACCCGCTCCAGCGTGGGCTCTGCTACACGGGAACAACCCAGTTCAGCCCCACGAACCCCACAGCAACACTGGTGGGAATGCACTGAATTACTGTGGCCTTCCAGTCCCGAAAGGGGCTCCAGGAAAGCTGGGGAGGGACTCTGGAGCAGGGAGGGGGGCCATGGGACGAGAGGGAGGGGTTTTGAACTGCAAGAGGGGAGATTTGGATGAGGTCTCAGGCAGAAATCCTTTGCTGTGGGGGCGGTGAGCCCCTGGCCCAGGGTGCCCAGAGAAGCTGTGGCTGCCCCATCCCTGGGGGGGTTCAAGGCCAGGCTGGCCGGGGCTTGGAGCCACCTGGGCTGGTGGGAGGTGTCCCTGCCCAGGGCAGGGGGTGGCACTGGCTGGGCTTTAAGGTCCCTTCTGACCCAAACCATTCTACGGCCGTCAGCCCAGCAGAGCCAGCGCGGGGCGCCGAGGTGCTCCGCCAGCGCGGGGGGGAGCGGAGGGCCCCGCTGCTGGAAACCCCCTTCCGGGAGCCCCGAGCCCGGTGCCCGCGGACAGAGGAGCCCCCTCCGCGGGGAAGGGGCCCGCCCGCACCCACCTGCAGGAGAAGCAGCGCGGCGAGTCGCTCCATGGCGGCGGCGCGGAGCGGGGCGCGGAGCGGGGCGGTGCCGGGGTCGGGGGCGCGGGGCAACGTGCGGTGCCAGCGGCTCAGCGCGGACGGGGTCCGCCCGCCGGGTGACACCCGCGGTGGCAGCGGCGCCGCAGCCGGGGAGGACACGCGGTATTTCCGCCTCGACAGGCGGAATTTAAACCCCAAACTGCCGGTTGTGTCCAAGCCAAATGACGCGCGGCCCGGCCCGCCCCCGGCGGGGGTTCGGTCCGGTCGCCGCCGCCGCCGCAGGTTTGTGCCCGTGGTACCGCGGGGCCAAAACACGGGCCTTGCTTTGGCAGGTCCCTGGAAAGGCCGCTTCCTAATAACTTCACAACTGTTTGCAAAAACACTAACAAACAGGCAACTTTACATTTATTGGGAGCAACTTTACATTTATTGGGAGCGGGGTTCATCCGCCGCGCCCAGGAGCGCCGCTTTTATATTACTTCAGACTTTGAACCAAGAACAAACTCTGTAAAAGCTCACTTGAAAGCTGATATAACCAACACTGGATCGTCCCGTTCAACCCAAAAGCCATCAAGCAAGTATGAACTTCCACGCCTGAAGCTGAACTTCCCACCTAACTTGTGAAAAATACATCTTAAATAAAACTACATAAAAAAGTGGGAAATGAAAAATCAAGTCTTATAAAACCATGTAAAAAGAAGATGATGGATGGGTATGGAGAAGGTCCTGGCTTCTATGAAAACAACTTTTACAGCATTTTCCGTTCTCCTGTATTGCTTTTTTAGCACTGGGAAATAAGGAATTCAGTGCTCTGGAAGTTGTGAAAGGAAGACTTAGGGAAGAACTGATCTTCTGGTGAGGGGAGAAGAAAGGCAATACAACATGTCCAATAGGCCGCAATGCTTTACATAAACGCGAGCGTGGGGAGGGAGGCAGGCAAATGAGCTGCTGAGATTTGCTATTAACGGGAGAAGTGACAGGCTCAAATAGCAGCACAGGACAGGATGGTTCAGACGTCAGGAAAACTCAAATAGCAAGAATGTTCTGATTGTAATATTCTTGTGTGGTATCTCACGGAGTTTTGCAGTACTTAATATAAAGATTACAAAAGTAGCAAAGCAAAGGCATTTTCAGCAATAGGAAATGGCATTTTTTCCCCTTTGAATCTCTCTGCATTTTCCTCCTGATTAGTCTCAGCAGAGCACGTGAAGACGCAGTACGTGAAGTTAAACAGATTATCCATGCATACTAGCACACGAGAATGTGCTTCTCTGCTAGCATCTGCCCCCATGTCCTTGCTGCTCTTTGGACCGTGTTCTAAGTGTCCTGGAGATACAACACGGAATGTGAAACTCAATCATTAGTGCATTAAAAAAAAAAGTATGAACATGACGGAGAAAGGTTTTCCTCTATTTTCACCTATTATGATGCCTTAACACAGCCGTTACAGGAGCAGAACGACGGACGCAGCGTTAGCTGCCCTGCCTGCCCCCCCCGCAGCACCAGCGCCGGGGTACGCGGAGCTGCACGCCCCAGCCTGCGCTGCGGGGACTTCCGAAAAGAAAAACTGGGAGGTGCCGTCTTGTGGATGATGAAAAAAAATACAACAAAGTAACAGGCAGTATCTCACTTCTTTAATACAGGAAATATACATCAACTTTGAATTACAAGATCACTTTCCAATGAAATTACTAGCAAAAATATCCACAAAAAGTGCAAATAAATAAGAAGACATGATCAGTAACATCAAAAGCTGGGCTGCAAATTCTCAGTTAATCGAGTTCCAGTCTTTCCAGATACAGTGATCTGTTTCATTCTTTTTCAGAAGAAAACCCACTAATGCCAATGGCAGAAACAAAGGCTCGATACCTTTAAAATAAGGCAAAAAATAGTACGTTATAGGCAATTTCATACTGTAGAAATTTCAACTATAATATCATCTCCAAAAAACATTATCACATATTGACTGAAAAAAACCTGTCAAAATACTCTCCCAACTTCTACCGAGATCCTTTTAATGGCAAATACAAGGTAAAAGTGACCTCAGCCACCACTAACTGACGCCCAGAAAGCGGGGATGGGATCGTGGCGCGATGCAGCAGTCTGGAGTCAAAGGTGGAGCTCAGCCCGAGGGAATAATCCTGCCCGCCCTGCGCAGCGTTACAGCCCCCACCCGCAGCCCGGGCAGGGCCAGCAGCGGAGGGGCACGGGCCGAGGCGGGGACCCCCGGTCACAGCAGCCGGGGGGCAGCGGGGGAGATGGGAGCTCCCTGCTTCGACAGCCCCTTGGCTCTAACCTCGGCCTTCTCAGAAGGAACACTGCCCAGCCTTTCTGCCTCTGCCAGAAGCACCGGCACCCCGCCACCCCCAAGGCGTACGAGCAGGCGCCATCTCTCATTTCGAAAGAACAATCCGCTCCACCTTATCAGCCTGAAGGAGCGGCCACGCGGGACCCGGGACGCCCACCCAGCAGTAGGGACTGTCCGAGTCTTCCTTTCAGGGCTCTTCCACCCGAGGGCTGTGAAACCGCTCTTCCCAGAACAGTCCACGTTGCTCACACGACGATGACCCCTCCTTGGGGCATAAATTCTGGGTGAGTGACCGCAGCAGCGTGAGCCCGGCCCCGCCAAGGGAACGGGGACCTGGAGCCACCGAGCAGAGCCCCCCTCTGCTGTACGGACCTGAAAGCGAGCACGAGGTGTGGGGCTGCGGGGGGTGTAACACCTTAACTGACCACAGGATTTCACCGCAGAGATGCAAGCAATGGTGAAAAAAGAAACATGTCAAGAGAAAAACAACATTGTCTTAAAATTCTTCATGTGATGCATTAAAAAACAGCTTATACATCCTGGGGTAAACTCTGTTGCTTCACATCTTTGTAACTGGGTAACTTCATTGAAAACAACAGAGTTGTTCAACGTTGCTACCAGTCTAACTGAAGTAGATTCCAGCTGTTTGTTTAAAATGCAACCTGTGAGTATTTGTTTTGTGGGTAGTACTGCAGAAGAGTAAACCTTTAAGTTATCTAGAAAAAAAAATAAATCATTGTTTAAATATCTCACATTACAGTAAATTGTTCTCCAAGAAGCATTTTCAATGCTAGGCTTCGACATGCAAGAACGTACGACCGTATCGCTCAACACAGCGTGCACCCCATCAACAGCCACACAAACACCGTGCTGGGGAAGTATTTTTATTACAGACAGAATGTATTTGATGGAATAAACTTTTCTGCTGTATTCAGAAGTGCTTCTAAAGACAATACCCACCAACGCAAAGTGAACATAAACCATAGCCCTCTGCATAAACAGGAGCTCTTTTTCTCTGTAGGCCCAGAACATCGCCAAGTTAAAACACAAGTGCTGCAGGATAAAACCCAGCCCTTGCAGGTCCGCTCACGCTACGTCTGCTCCTTGAAGCAAACACAGAATTTCTATTTCTGTGTGTAACCAAAGAAGACTGTGTAAGAAGTATCAAAGCAGTGAATAAAAGTTTGACTCGTGTGATTGTCATGCACGACAAACTTCCTTGGCCAGATCACAGCCAGAGCGTAGTGAGGAACGAGCATTCGGGCTTAGTTTAAGTGCCATCACCGTCTCCACCTGCTGCACTTTTTAGTCTCCAACATCAGGTTCGTGTCCATCAGATCACAAGCGCTGCATTAAAACAAAACTTTCTTAGGTCTGTGGGAAGGAACTCTCCTCAGTGCCCGTCACCTTTGCTCTGGTCAAAGCTGACTGAAACCCTGTTTATTTAAGAAGTGATCACGCAACACGTGCCTGTATCTACGCGCCTGCCCTCCCGGTAACCCAGGAAAGCAGCAAGGTAGGGTAACATTTCAGAAGCAAATTCAGCAGACACTGGTATTCAGTGCTATATAACATGCTAAATTAATTACTGCATCTAACAGAATCAGTTTTAAAAAACTGCTATTCTGATTATTGGCTTGATCCTGCTCACCTTGCTTTAGGTGCTTATAATAGTGCACTAAAATCGCGTGCTAAAATCGTGCACTAAAGCAGCGCTTATTGGCAAGAGCAGTCCTACAAACTTGCACTACCGTTAACGTGAACCAGGAAAACTTGACTAAAGAAGGCTTGTAGAATTCGGCCAGAGCTTGCAATTCTAGCACTGGATGCAACAACCTTTTGTCTAAAAAATGCTGAAATATAATCACGAGTCTGGAACAAAACAAAAGGATAAAATAGCAACAGTAGAACGTGCTGGTCCTCGGCAGTTGCTGGTGTTGAATGCCATCCTCTAAGTTTCACCACACCCGTGACACAGCCAATTTATTTGACCTTTCAGCGTGTCAGATTAAGTTTCACTTTAATTGCATAGAGATGGATGTACATGCAACTACAACTCATTTTAACTGTAACCTCACAAATACTGAATATGGAAATATAATACTGTATATGACATTGTTTCCTTTATCGGTTTAAAATTTCACATTTGGTCTCCAGCAGACTAGGAAAAAAAAACACTAAAAATATTTCTTAGACTATTCCTGAGCAATGTTTTAATGTACTGTAAAATACTCTGGTTTATTACTACATTTAATAATATTCTCACCTTTTAAACTACATATAAATCCATGCTTTGAAATTTTACAAAGCTGAAGATCCGGTAGGCACAATGAAAGAATAGAAACAGCTAAGCATCTTAAAACCAAGATGAGATCAACAAGAGAAGCGCATATACATATATGCATACGTATATATACTATATACATAATGTACTCTTTAGTGTTTGCTACTTTTTCATTTTCTGTCACAACATGAAGGATCTGCTTGTGAGATCTGGTCCGTCAGACCTCAGCTCACTTCTCAAACGGTTCACTGCCACTGGCGGCTGCGGATGAAGTTAATGCTGCTCCGTACTTCATTTTAAAACACAAGTACAAAACACCCTCTAGAATTTCATCTTTAACGGGATTCTGTCCCCAGCTGATGTGATTGACTTGAAATTGTCACAGACGAGCTGAGCCTTGAATACTCACTGAACTGTGCTTGGTATTCTCTTGCGTCGCAGGGGCACAAGAGGAAGCAGAGGGGCCGCGGACAGGACCCGGCCCTGGTTGTGCAATTCCTCTCTGGGGTGTTTCCCCACATTGCTTCACTAAACTGTGAAACAAGCACCCAAGCTAACTGAAGTGAACCGTGGGGTAAATAATAGTCATCTCGGGTGACCGAAAATAGAAATCTTTTGTATCAAAATATATCTTTACTTGAACTTAGAACAGCCTTTACATTCATCCCCTAAGACTCTGTTTTTTAATGTTTTGAGAGGCTACCAGTTCTGCAAATTAGGCCACAGAGTCCCTAGCGATACCCTCATTCTGCATTAGTCATCTATATCCATGTGCAATTGGAAGTTTGGTCATTTCCTCTACATGACAAAAAGCATCAAGGGTTACAAAATGAACTTCAAGGAAAGCTGCGTACAAAAATATGCATTCCATTTTCTTAATCTGTTGCTATTGAAGCTGTCTGCTCCCTAATGTTTTTTTGTCTTAAAAAGAATCCTTTCTGCATTAAAATATTTCAAAACATTATCTCCATTCTTCGTCTTATAAAAAAAATCCAATTCATCCAAAAAATCCAATTCATCATCATCTGTGAAGAATCAGAGTTTGACTTTGCATAGATAAGCACGCTCCACTGTTTTATAAAAACAGTTGAGCCCTTTTCCATCACAAACCACCACCGTCAAACCTGCCTCAGAAAACAGCACACCTGCTCAAGGCAAAGAGCGCGGCTCCCATTCCCTCACATACGCCAAGGTAAGCACGAGAAACACCACGGCCTTCAACCGGTGCCAAGAGGAGGACACGTTACGTATTTCTCTAAACTTCCATACTCCGCTAGTCTTATCTTTGTTGAGCAGTTGTAAATACTTTTGAGGAAAGACCGATGGAAGACACTTGCCTTCAGGGAAAAGATCTCCTGCCGGCCTTGCTGGCTTAAGATCGCATGTGTTGAAATGAACCGTGCTGACTTACAACATGCAGCAAGAACGTATTTTCTCAGGATCTTCCTAAGAAGAAAACATGACCCTTCTGCATTGGCAAAAATGCTTTCTAGCAGTCAAGAAGCATCGACACTTACTAACTAGTTTTTCTTCATTTATATTTGCGTGATGTTTGCTTTGTGCCGTTTGTTTTTATTTTCCTGTCCCCTGTTGGTTTTTTAGAAGGAACGTAATTGTTGGCATTGCCGTTTTTCTTTGGATTTGTACACGCGTATGTTTTCAAGCCTTTGATGGGAGCAGCTGAACCGTGAAATACTGGGGGTTGCTTAGGGGGTCTGATATTACCAACGCTTTGAATCTTAGAACTGTTCTCGGAGGGCTGTATGTTGAGAAGCTGTTGCCTTGCAGTTGGGCTTTTTTTCAGTTCACTCCTTACTTCACCAGATTGTCTCTGAGAAGGCAGTGTGCGTCCCATTCTATCAGAAAGTTTCAAGTGACCTGGCTGAGAATATAACTGGCGACTTTCTTCACAGCATGAATCTCCCCTGTGACCCCAATAGCTTCTGGGCAGCTTTGTAACGCTTTCTTGGGGAACTGCTTGCTTGTTAGGTAAAGGGCTGAGCAACGTTTTGCCTTTGCCAGGGCTTTTTAGGGTACGGATGGAGCCGGGAGCAGTCTGTGGCCGGGCTTTGGCTGCCTTTCCTTTCTCATTCTGTACAGTCTGCATTTGCAGCCATTCCAGCTGCAAAAGGCGATCAATGTATTTCTCAAGAAATCCCGTTGGCTTTGGTCGAAATTCAGTTTTACCCTCTACATTAACAAAGACGGCCAGCTGCTTCAAGTCCCATGAGTTGAAAGGGGGCGGGAGGAAGTCTGGGTAGTAATACTCTGATTCTTTAAAACCCGTATCAGGGACATGTTCCAAACAAACTGGATCGATTTCCTCGGCTCTGAGAATGAGTTCTGGTGGTGTGCAGGGAGACGGGGGAATGGGAATCCTTTCCGAATCAGAGAGATCACTGGCACTGTCATCTTCAGCATCTTCTTTAATAATCTGCACCGATTCAAAATCAAGGAACATTTCATCTACAGATGCTTCTTGCCATTTAGAAGAGCATGGACCAGCTTCAGCAACATGTTCTTCGTGATTCTTTTCCAACTGTTCTTTTCT
Organism: Rynchops niger; assembly: GCA_013400035.1. Taxonomy (NCBI): domain Eukaryota; kingdom Metazoa; phylum Chordata; class Aves; order Charadriiformes; family Laridae; genus Rynchops; species Rynchops niger. Next base: position 453,363 of record VXBH01017492.1, on the reverse strand, counting down.
ACTGCGGTAGAAATGTTGCACTGGGACATCTGTAACCCTACAGAAGCTACCTTGTGCGCTGCCCTTTATGCTAGGAGGGGTCCTGTGCAGAAAAGGTTCATTTTGCCTTCTTTCTGGGAGGCTCCTCTTTGGTCCTTGTACTCTGTGCAGTGATGTGCAAACACTCGTGATCCTAAATAAAAAGAAAGATCGTATCCCGTTAGAACGGTTAATGTCTTTGGAATAACAGTTTACAGAGGTCTTGCTGCCTCCTCCAAGGACACGGATCTACATGAGTGAAGCTACAATTGGCATGGAAACTTAGTCATGAGCTAAAATTAATACTTTCTGGCAGAGATAACACTGCCTACTACTGATTTTTTTTGTTTTATTTTATTCTGATTTCACCTGAGAACTCACTAAGTAAGTTTCTACATCGATAACTTGCATTTGTTGTCCTCGTAAGTGCTGAATTCTGGGACCCGTTAAGTCAAAGGCAAAACAGAGAAGCCGTGATTTCATCACAAGCATTTTACATACCACTCTGAAATGTCTACAAATGAAACAGACAATCTTAACATAACATTACCTTTTTGACTGAGTATTGTCATCCAGCTGGTTTCTTCCCTTCTTAAAAACGCGTGGTTGGTTACCATCTTGAGTGTCATGGGAAGTCTGAAAAGATATGCAAGTACGCGATGTTATTAGGAAGCTGGCATAAACTAGGTACTGTTTTTCTGTAAACAAAAACAAACAAAAAAAAAATGATTTACCTTTTCAATGGCACTTGATACATTTTTGCCTAATCTTCCAGGAGAAGATTTCACATGAGAAACTGGTTTATTTAGTCCTTTGGTGCTCGGATGGCTTTTTCCATTACTGTAACTAGCAAGGATTAAACAATGTCATATGTAAATGGCAACATATATGATCACTGGAATAGAAATACAATAAAAGTTTAGAGTACAATTCAGTTCAAAAAAAGAGAGAAATGTAATTGCAACTATTCTTAGACTTAAAGTTCATCAGAACTATGCCATGGTCACTTTTTATTTTATATACTACTAATGCACTACTGTATTTCAAATATTACTAATATAAAAGCGAATAATTCAATCGGATGATATAATAATATAACTTAGCTCTTATATGGAATCCTCTATCAGAAGATCCCCAAATTACTTTGGGGATAACACATAGGAAATATTAGAGACTACATATTTGACTACTAACTTCTGTAGTAGTTAGGTACATGGTCCGACGGCAATTTAGTACAATATGAAGGTGACTGCAAGCCAAGTCTTGCTTGCCTTTCTCATTCGCATACTCTCAACAAAATTTAAAGGATTATTCTTAGGAAGTTAAGGAGTGAAAGCGAGCAGGGAGCGTACAGTCTACTTTGATATTAGTACAAACTCTTTCACAACAAAGGCACAAACAAAAGTCACCATTTCATGTTATACTGCGGTTGTGGAAATCTTAGTAAGAGAGAGCTCATATGCAAGCAAAAGGAACGGCATTACTGATCTGGACAGCTTAAAACTAAAACACACTTCCTCCATTAAATTGGATACATTTCTGTGTCAGCACACAGAACCATTAAATCAGTGTATTCTGTAAGAATCAGAAAACAGCGTTTGTTCTACAAACAAGGAATATTACTGATTTTAAAAAGGAAAGCTGTAAAATGTCATTTGAGAAGAGGAAGAAGCAAATTGTGCCCTCCCAATCTAGTCTAGTTTGACTGCAGTTCAGTTAATTTGTCAGGCTGTACGTCTTGTTCACAGTTTTTACGTCTGGATACTCAGATTTTGATTTAAAAAACACGATTTCATCAATTCGGGAGCTTACAGAAAAATGAAAATAAGTCTTGTGCCTCCAGCATCGATGCAGCCACCTCTGTCACTTTGTGACCTGCACGACCACACTGCACGATCGTTGCTGTGGATCAGAGGAGAGGATGACAATCTGAACAGTACAGCCACGCACCTATTAACTGACCTACAGTATTTGGAGATTTCTGTAACTAGAAAGAGAGAAAATAATTTCCTTACTTTACCATTCCTTTGTGGTTTCCATTGATTTGGCTTTCCTTTTTCTGTGTCTCTCTGTGCAGTAATAAGGGATATTCTTGAATGCCCGGTCCCATTATTACTCTTTTTAAAGGGCATCCGCACCTTTATTTTTACATAATCTTCAGATGACTCCAGTCTTTCGGGTTCGTAAGACACAGCGTACCAAACGCAAACATCACCACGTCCTAGAGATGCAGTAAACAAACACCGTGCATTCCTCCCAACGTCATATGTTTTTAAAGCAGTAAAATAGGCATAATCGGCTACCCAACAGTAGTGGGAAACGCCGTCCCCTCCCCCAGCGCTCGCCTAACGGGAACCAGCACCAACCCCTCGCCTTACCCTTGCGGGTCCATGCCGAGCCGCCACGGCCCGGGGCGGGGAGCCGAGCGGGCCGGGGCACAGCCCCGCTCCCCGCCCCGGGGCGCAGCCCGCCGCTCAGCGCCGGCACCGGGGCAGCCGGGCCCGGGCCCGAGGGCGCGCGGGCGAACGCGGGAGGTCCGTGCAGGAGCAGGAGCAGGAGCAGGAGCGCTCCGGGCGCGCGTCCTCCCCGCGCGAGGCGCTCCCCAGCCCCGGCCCCGCTGCGCAGCGCCACGGTGGGCGTTTCTGCGCTTCATTTAACCCACGCGCGGATCGGCGCGCCGAGCCGCCCTTCTTCTGGCGGAAAAGGCGCTCTGCTCACACGTGCAAATTTGGTACCCAATACTTGATCATTTTTTTTTTTTCTTCTTCCCAAACCAACCTCTCGGCACTCCTGCGTTCCTCCTGAAAACCCTCAGAGCACAATTTGCTGCATTCTCCTCTTTTCCACAGCCGCGTTCCCGTCCCGGGGGCGCACGGACAGGAACCGACCCGCGCCGGAGCGCCCCTCCTCACCCGCCTTCAGTTTCGGGGCGGCGCTACTTGTATATTTATGTTCACACGCCTGTGGCCGTTTACACCTGACCCACCCCTACTCCTCACCGGTGCCCGTCCCGGCGCCCCCCGGACCCCGGTGCCTGGCGGCACACGACGGGACCGGAGCGCAGCTCCTTCGCTAGGGGACCGCCCCCGCGCGTTTTC
>VXBH01017492.1:415116-448872 GCA_013400035.1 Rynchops niger | reverse complement strand
CCGGGCAGCCGGTGACCTCTCCGACAGCCTGGAGTCCTTCGGGACCCCGCACGACAGCCTCCGGTCGCTCTCCAGCCTGCGGGAGAGCTTCAGGTCCTCCAGCATCCAGGGGGACAGCCTTGAGTCCCTTTCCAGCCTGAGCAACGGGTCCACCAGCCAGCACAGCGGCCTCGGGTTTGCCAGCCAGTGAGACTGCCTTCATCTCCCCGCACAGTGCACTAGCCTCTGCTTCGCCTCCAGCTGCTGCCAGAGCGTCCAGGTTTCTGCCCTTGGTTCGGCAGGCTACCGTGTTCCGGTTGCTTCTTGATGCATCCAGTCCAATAACCTCACATACTGCCCGTGGCTGCCATTCCTGAGTGACGTCCTTCAGAGAGGCAGTGTTCGTTGTTGCCTGCAGTGCTAACGCTGATTTTTTGTCATCGGTTAAGAATGGAGATACGTGGTCCTCGGAGGAATCCCAGCTACCTCTCTGATCTCTATCAGAACACGTTACGGGCTGCAGAAGCAGCGGGACGAGGGCAGCAGCAGCCCCCAGCACTCCATGCATGTAGCAGCATGACTCTTCGTAGCAGAACCCCAGGCGAGGGGGGGGCCCAGCCAAATAAGCTTCAGAGCAGCACTTCCTCCAGCTGTGATCCGGCGTTACGGCCTATCATACGCCGCCGAGCGAGGTCTTTGCCTACGTTGCCTGAAAGAAGGAAGCAGGCAGCAGCGCAGCGTCAAGTGCCTGTATGCCAGAGACGTATGAACCGGGTAAGATTTGCTGATGCTTTGGGCTTGGAGCTCACTGAAGTGAAAGTCTTCCAGACTGGGGAGGATCCATCGATCCCCTTGCATGTCCTTTCCAGGCTCTCCATAAACTCAGACCTCTGGTACAGCAGCTCGGACTTGGAGTTTACCATGCAGTGCTTGGTCCCTGACTTCCAGCAGCCTGCAGACTGTATGGATTTCTCCTCCCGGCTCCAGGAGCAGCAGGTGTGTCTTGAACGAGTGACCAGCTCAGATTTGGGGCTCAGTGGCACCATCCAGGTTCGCAATGTGGCTTTTGAGAAGCAGGTGTCTGTGCGATACACCTTCAACCACTGGGAAAGCCTCCACGAAGTGTGTGCTCGTTGGCACAGTAGCATCCCTGAGACAAACGGGCAGGGTCAGGTTGATGTTTTCGCTTTCTTTCTCCCTGTGCCTCCTTTCCTCCTTCAGCTGTGCTCTGTAGTCCAGTTTGCAGCACGGTACCAAGTCAACGGCTGGGAGTATTGGGATAACAACAGAGGCAAAAACTACAGTCTTACCTGCCGGACTCACCCCCTTAAGATGCCGAGGGAATGTGAGGAGAGCTGGATCCACTTCATCTGAATGAAGAAAGTGGATGCAGAGCAGCTTGTCAGTAGTCTCGGTGGCACCCTCGGCTTTGGCCTGGGGCTCTCTGCTCCTATGGCAACAGTCTCCTTTTTGAAACCTGCCAAACCTGGTAAAGTGTTGCAGGGAAGTAGCGAATGACCCGTACAAACTGTTCTAAACCTCTCAGAAAGTAAAAAGGGCCAAAATGTGTATTGAGTTACATCTGTTGAAAGCCCCTGTGATTTCTTTTAGTGTATGTGTCAGTGCAGAATGGTTCCAAGGGATGCTCTCAGGCAACCAGAGGGCAAAACAACACACTTCATGTTGCTATTAATATTCTAGGTTGCATAGAATATTTCTAACTGATTTGTTTTACCATTTTGTACTGTCTATTTTCTAAATAGGCAGTGTGGCTTACTGGTTTTGTTTCTAATTATCTCACCAAGTCTGGGCACTATTCCATCTATACATAATTTGGATGGCAGACACTGTAGTGAAGTACTTGTGTTTTTATATATATATATATATATATAATTAAGACTGTAACCATGTTAAATATTTCCATTAATATTTGGGTTGGAAATGAAATACTATTAGGAGCAAAACATAAATGAAAATGTCGCATCAGCCCCTCTGTTTCCTTTAAAAAAACGGTTGCCTTTTCTTATCTCCAATGTTTGCTGTAGGCAGCAGGAATGATTGTTACCAAAGTTTTTGCAAGGCAGATTTTGGGAAGTTCTCAGATTTTTCAGGTGGTGCACAGGTAGGCTTTTTCTCTAGGTGGTGGCACAGGAGTTGTTCTTTCCTTGGCACCTGCTTTTACTAAGGGAAAGTAGAGCAATTTTGCACTAATGTTGCATTACAGTTGAAGATCTCAAAGCACTATATGAATGCTAATGATCTTACACTGTTACCTGAAACAGGTAAATTTATAAATCAGGAAATGGATATGAGATATATATAAAAAGACAATACACGGAGCTGGTTACAGAGCCTTGGAATAATACACCAGAACCCTAAATCCTGGCTCCCTGTTCCCAGCATCCCAGTACTACTGCAGTAGTACCTTTGCACCACAAAGTGGGAATTCCAAAGCAAAATGATGATTTTACTGGTAGGTTTAAACTTACCTGCACCCATAAACAGAATCCCTTCTGCAGCAGGGCGAGCACAGTAACACGTACACACAGTCTTCCCATGCCTCTTGCTTGGCACTTCCATTCTGTAGTTTCAGTGTGGTTTAAGATTGGCAACAGGCTTAAATCTAGTAAGTAAAAGATTGTCAATGACTTTTTTTTCATATGTATTGATCACTGCATGCAATGTTTAGCTTTACACATGAAGCATAATTTTTCAAAACTGGCTGGCTGGATGTATTAGAAGAGCTGCTTTTTAGAAGGATTATACTATGAAAATCAGGCCACTTATTCAGGCATCTCATCTTGGATTGCTGCTTATTCATCAAAATCGCAAGTTGTTTTTAAAATCACAGTTGTAAGCAACCAACAGCCAAGTATATATGAGTCCAGAAAGTCTACTGAGTAATTCTGGAAGTGCAGAAACCCAAAGAAAATTCATGTGTTTGGCAACCTAATGTTGCTACTTAGTTGTGATGCCCTTTCAGCAAAGCTAGGATTTCAAGTGAAGAAGCTGCCTGGTTCCATTAGTCTTTGGCTTTCAAAGGAACCAAAGTCATTAATGATGATTCTGTGAGCTGCCGAGCACCTCTTGCAGAGTACTGAGAAAACTCAGTGCTACTTGAGACTGTTGAGAATTGACTGCTGTCTGCTTTAACTCTGTATTGGAGCACTGTGAGGTCAAACATTGAAGTTGAAATTGTTTTGCAGGAGGAGGCGAGGCTGAGGTGCGGTTCCCAGCTACAGAGAGGAAAGAGCGCTGCCTGCTTTCAATCCGCCTGTGTTATTTTCTGTACCTGGGCTAGAGAAGTGACCGTTACCAATCTGGCAGCAACTCTTGTCTCCTAGAAAAATCAGTGCAGCGACTGGAAGTCTAGTCTTCCTCATGGCACAGAAACGAGAGCTCTGTAAAGAAGGGGCACTATCTAATTGTAAGGTTTTTTTGCCTCCTGTAGTGGGCTTCACATGACTAAATGACATAGGACAATACAGGACGTAACATCTGAACCAGTCAACCTATGCTCTGCGTAGTCAATGGAGATGTTTTTGCTATAGTTAGCAGGTGACCTGGGGTGGGACAAACTGTGTCATCTCTGCTGAGCACAGGGAGAACACGGCGGGACTAGTTCTGCCATACTGCAATTCTCAGCATTAGTGCGGGTCGTGCCAAATTCTGCTGGAGTCTGTAGGTGTCAAGTTAGATGACCAGAAATATGCCTTCAGTGACCGCAGAAGAATCTTTCTTGGCATTAATTGAAATTGAACTTTGTTGAAACTTGCATTTTCTAAGGAATTCCACTAAAGTTTATCCAGTATTGTTAAAGTCCGTAGAAGTGGCATTTTATGTACTTGTCATCGAAGCAAGAAGAAAACGAACACAGACACATGCACAGGAGCACTTGTGGTGAATAAAAGGCACTATTTTAAAGTATTTGTTCCCTACCTCCTTCCCCATCCCATCAGGAAAAACAGTGAATTGCCTCTCAGCACGCCATTAAAAATCCTTCTCTCATGAGACTGGTATTTGACACCAGTTTACAGTGCAGTACTTGGCCTACTGGCAGGAAGATGCTGTGGCTATCATCTGGGAGAGGCTCATGTGCTAGCAAATGTCAGATCTGAGTGTTATTGCAGGCAGGGACATGACGTAAAGCTGAGGCTGTCAGTTTAAAGGTTAATGTTGTGTACACCACAGTATCAGGTGGGAAATTAATGTCTCGGCAACAGGAGTTTGGCTTGTATTGTCTTCCCTCCGCAACCTCTCAGGGTATTTGCATGTGCAAAATCGTGAATACTAAAGTATTATTGCAAGTTTGCCCTGTCTCTCTTTGCTTGTCCCACGCTGCTGGAGAAGAACTGACAGTAGCTGTTAGTAAAGGAGGAGTCTGGCATCGCTGACTGGAGCTGAGCAGACCTACCCTATAGCGGAACTGAGAGGGATCTCTGGGGTAAGCTGTTACACGTTCACACATCAGTACTGGCACCTGTCACAGGGAAGATGACATTTGCACTTACGTCTTCCTGTCACATTCAGTAACGAACATCAAAAGGATTCTAGTTGACAAAAAAGGGATTAAGCCATGGAGTAGTAGTCATACACAGCTGGTGTAAACTTATGTCCACCTTTCTAAATTCTCAGGACAACTTGATTGCTTGCACTATGTTCAAATTGAACACTTCCCCTATAACGAGGATTTTGTAGAAGTGAATTTTTCACAAGGGTTATTGCCATATAATGCACTTTCAAAAACTTGTATTTATTATAGTCATACAATAAATTAATGTCTAGTGGTCTACATTTTCAAAGTTCTTTCAAGCATGTTTTTTAAATAAACATATGGAATCCATGTAAATGAAAAGGGGTCGTCTTTCCTGATTAAGCGTCTTGTCCAGAACAAAGTACATTACAGAGTATATCAATAAAGCACATATGCTACACAAAAGCTCATTTTGTTTTAGTGGAGCATTGTACAATTGCAAAGGGCTTGCTTAATTTTTTAAAAAATAAAACTACGGCTATTATAATACAAAAGATTGCAATTAAAGCTTTTCACAATTTTACATTGTTTTTGTCAATGGTACTCCTTTCAACAGTTAAGAAAACTCATGAGCCAACTTAGTGCTGAGCTGTCACTTGCAGACCAAAATACCAATATGTGGTGGGTTTCAAAGTCATAGTTTCTTTGTATTTACCTTAAAAAGAAAAAAAATTCCAACTTGTAATAGTAATATGCTAACAGTCATACAGTACTTAATTTAGTGCATCATCAGTGCTCAATCCAGCGTTGTATGTGCTTTACTGCACTGCCTGGTAAAAACACAGCACGGCGAGTCTAAACGATTAGTCATTTGTCAACATGAGTCTCATGTTAGTACTGACTTCTGTCCTGATTTGGCTTTCTCCTTACGATCTCAGATCGGCAGCTGTTTCAGCTGACACTTGGTATTAAAACTGTTGGCATCAACACTTCTGACCCTTCTCAGTTCTACGCACAACAGCAGCCGTGCCAAAGATGGGTTCTGTGGACCAGTGCAATGTTTTCCGGTACCTGCACTGAAGGTAAATGCTGCTGCGACTGCAGTGGAGGGTCCCTGTACGCGGTGCTGCCCTACCCTAAAGACAGTTCTGCTTCCATTGTCTCAGAATTTTTCAACCATAGTTGCCGTTATCTGTGGCCCAGGTAATTTCACTGCTTGTTCCAGACTGTTTAATGCATAACTTGATGAAAATTCTTTCTGTTGAGCTCCCTTCTGCTAACCAAACAAGACAGACATCAGGGAGCGAGAGGCAGGTGCAGTGGCGCCCCAGTCCCCTCAGCGCCGCCCCAGTCCCCTCAGCGCCGCCAGCCCAGGACCATGGGATCCTCTTCTCCCCAGCTTTATGGCTCGCGTTTCTTTTGCTGTGGAATGAGTAAGGCTGTTTGCTTTACAGGATCTGAGAACCTGTGGAAAGCACCAAATCCAAACTGGCTTTAATTACTTCTGCTTTATATGATGAATTCCATTTTTATACAGAACTTCTGCTGCTCCAAGTTCCCACTATTGCTGCTCATTCTAGGTACGCACGGAGATGCTTCCCGGTGCTCCGCAGGAATTCGTGACGTTCGTGTTAAACTTTCCCCGCTGTCGCCGCGAGGCAGCTCCGCGCCTGGGCCCGGCCCGCGGCAGCTCCCGCCCGGCCGCCCGCCCCTTCCCATCCGTCCTCAGCGCCGCCTCCTCCGCGGCGGCTGGGCGTCAGGTGCGGAGGACGCACCTCATGATAAGGAAAACCCTCCTCCCGCCCCGCAACTACGACGGCGATTGGTGCGCCTGGCGCGTTCGCCGGCAGTGATTGGCTGCAGGCTACGGGCGCTGGGAGTGATTGGCCGGCGGGAAGTGGCGCTTTTTTTCCCTGCCGGCGGTGAGGTGAGGGCCGCCATGCTGCGGGGCGCTTCCCTGCTGCCTCGGCGCTGAGGAGGCGGGGGGCACTGCGGGGCGCGCTCCTCTCAGTAGCAAGGCTCTTGGGGGAGATGCCAGGCTCTACCTGTGTTTCGAGGGTGGAGGTCTCGCTCACTCATCGAGAAGGAGACACCTGGAAGGGCTTTATGTTTTCTTCTCTGGCCTGTCTGACTAGGCAGGAGAAAAGAGACCTGTGAGGTGATAGCAAAGGCTTCAGCGTAGGCGGTTGCATTCTTGTGCTGGAAAAAGTAATAACCCTCCCCACCCGGTGTTCGTTATTTCTATATTACTTGGGAGTAATACGGGAGAAATGACTAGTGTGTTCCCAGTTGCCTGTTCTACAGAAGTCATTTCCTGGTTTTAATCATTATTTCTCTTTGTCTAATTCTACGTGATTTCTGGGGTGAGAAGACCAGAACTGCACGTGGTAGATCAGTTGATGTAAATCAATTTATACAAAGCACAAAAATGTTTGTGGGGTTTGCTTTTTACACGTTAACTCTCAAAGAAAGTACTTTTGACTGCTCTTGAGCATGAAGACAGTGTTTTCAGGAAACTATAATTTCGAGGTCTTGCTTTTTGGTGTAATAGTCATCGCTGAGCCCCTCACTCTGTGTGGAATTAGGAACGCTTTTTCCCTTTGTGCATTTGTCACGTTTTTCTTAAATGATTTCATCTACCATTTTATAATGAGGCCCTTCTGGAGTTCCGTCGACTCTCCCGTTCTGAATAGCTGGTGTTGGCAGCACAGTTGTCCGTCTTCGTGCTCTTTTCTCTGTGACAGAGCTTGAGAGGCGGCGGCAGGGCCCTCTGGCCCTCCGTTGCCAAAGTTGATCCTTCCTTCCGCTCTTTTATTTTAATCAATTGTTTATTCATGTCAGGATGTTTCCTTATATCCCCAGTTAGCTTAATGCCTTAAATAGTATTTACACTACTGACAAATTTTGGAATTTGTAATGTGTTTTGACTGATAAGTGATGCGTTTGCAATACCCATTAGCAGTCTATGTCAGTGAATTGTGTTTTGATTGTTCCTTTCCTGTGCAGCTGAGTAGGTGATTTGCAAGAATGGTGGACAGGAATGAGATGCAGGTATGTGCTTATAGACCAGAATATGACTATTGATTGCTCTAATTACTAGCTTAAAGCACTCTTTCTGGTGTTTAATTACAAGTAAAATTGGCAGTGCGGCAAAGAATGTGGTAGGAAAAATATTCCTTTGAGATAGGTTAGTGCTAAGTAGCTGCATAGAAAGCAAGAGGAATTGGAAATTGTTCCTGGTGAAAATAAATCATATGCGTTTGATAGACATGAATTAGTTGGGATGATACTTCAGATCAAAATGCTGAAATCTGGTTATAATTGTTCTAGAAAGAATAGAGTGGCAAAATAGCTGAGGAAGGTAGTAGTCATCGAATAAATATCTTTTAAAGTCACTATTAGATAACTTAGAAACACAAAATACTAAATGTACTAAGGAAGGGGTATTAACAAAATGAGCACTTACGTAAGCATTTGTACTATGAGGAAAATAAAAACGTCCTGTTAAGGAAAACTGACAAATAATTAAAAACCCAGTGAATAAGTATTTGCATGATTAATGTATTAGATACGGCATTCTGTGCTTTAGGTTTTATATTTAGTGGTTTTATGATTCAGAATATTAACTTAGAATGTGTAAAACCAACATTAAATCTTGTTAAATCAGTATCGGTGTTGAGCACACAGTAATACAGTTGCTCTGCTTTCTTTTATTGTTGACAGTTTGAAAAGTTAATTGATGAAGCTACAAGAAAAAAAGATTTCCAATTATTAGAACAATTTCTGGCAACAGAAGACTGTGAAAATGTCTCTCACAAATGCAGTAAACAGTTTGTCAACAAATTAGACAAGCTTCTCTGTCGGGTAATGTAATTGTTACATCAGAATCACCTATACTGTCATTATAAAAGTGTGAAAAAGATTTCTTTAATTTAGCTTCGTTTATACCAGCAGCTGATTTGGAAAACTGAAATAAAATTTAAGAATGAAACCTCTGCTTCAAGCTGCAATTAAGTTGGCTTTTGAGGACAAAATGGCATCTGGTTAATTAGATGCAGGTTCTTCTAGAACTCTACTCTAAAGACTATGTTAAAATTTCAATTTCAGGAACTTGACAGACAAGAAGTCAAAAGCATTTCCACTTTGCTAAATTCTATCCAGAAATTTGGGAAAAAAGTCAGCATAGCAGGAGAAGATGGGCTGCCAGCAATGATAAAATACGGTCTCATTGGGAGGATAAGTATNAAAAAAAAAAAAGATAAATAAAGCATGCTTAAGTAATGCCTAGTATTTGATTTGATTCTTGATTGTTTCGGAATTAAGAATTTCTTATAACTTTGCAACAGACGTTATTCAGAGTTAAATGTTACTTGACAAGAGGCTACTTTTAAAGTGATGCTGCTCTACCACAGAGAAGGTTTTGCAAATTATGTGATATATAATTAATTTAGATATGCTTACAGCAATTACAACAAGACGATACCTTTTTATATGAGCTAGCTGTACTGCTGTTCAATGAGGAATTGGAATTTCCTGGTGCAATTTAATGATTTTGTTGTTGTTAATACTTGCAACAGCAATATTGTACTTATTCTTTCAACAGATTGTAGTGCTTATATATTGTGTTATTTCAGCCTACATGTTAAATGCGTTAATCATTTGTAACTCAACATAGTAAATATACTGAAAATTAGACACCACTTCCTTATTGCATTCACCAGAGATTTCACTGAAGAAAATTAACGGCAATGTCAGAAGAGTGTTAGTCAGTTGCCTTCTCAACTGCTTTGAAAAGTGTGGTGACAACATGCTTATATTCACACCTGCAAACACGCTTCATTCAGCCACCATGCGTTTTCAGCTCTTTGGTCCGTGATGGCAGTTGTAGTAGATCTCCAGTTCTCATCTTAGAAAGTCGGCAACAGAAATTACTTACATCATTAGTTTGAAATCACCTACCTTTGTTTAGTGTGAGTGGAAAAATTTCAGTCTGGGGCTAACATACCCTCAGCAGACAAGTAATGTTGTTGCTGTTGTTTTAATCTTTGTATAATTTTACTTCAGTATAATATAAACTGTTATCATTTTTCATGCTATTAAAATAGATTTCTTTTCCCTTTACATGGTTAATTGGTTTGAAAAGGTAAAAGGAATTTTGGTCCTCAGAGGACATGAAAAGAATGAAATGCTTACAAATCTGGCTGAAGATTTCTTCAACGTGTTGCTGGTAAAAATATATTGATAATATTGTGTATTTGTCAAAGGAATTATTACTACTTGAGCAACAAAAAGTCTTTCAAATGTGTTTCTATTTAATATCCTTCTAAAGTTAATGTTACAATGACTTCTGAAATAGATGGTAAGTCTTTTTGGATAGTTTACCTATATTCATACTCATTTCCTGTTCATGATTACCGTAATGAAATAAAATCAAAAAAACTCTAAAAATGTAAATGTTCAATGAACAAAAAGTAATTAATCTTGTCTAATTTTGATTATATAAACTACCTATGAAGGATCCCAAGTTTATAAGATCTGCGAATTTTCTTCTGTTCATAAAAATTTTTGTCTTTGAGGAATTAATTTCCATAGATTTAACTGGCATATAATTTTGGGAAACCACACTTGATATTAGAAGTCTCTTATGTTCTTCACTAAAGATGAAATAATTTTAAAATCTTAAATGCTTTTTGATTACTTGCTTTAGGTACATGTTATCTGATTTTTATGCTGTAGTATTTACAGTATCAAAATGATATGTTTTGTTTTTTATTGTAGGCCATATGTGATAGCAGGCCTGAAGGTGAGCTTAAAAAAAATGTACACTAGATACAAGAGTTAAAGCGTTCTGAAAGAGACATTTTAAAGTTATCAGTGTTAAAAAAAACTCTTACTGCTTGTGGAGCTGTCTTGAGGCAAGGAAATTCTGAGGAAACCATGTATAATGAGGGCGGTACACAGTTTTTTTTATCTGAAGTAAATATACCACCAGATGCATATGCTTCAGCTTATCAGCTGCAACAGAAAAGGGCTTATCCTCGAGAGGGCTGTTCTGCACATGAAGGGCTACATTTCTTATTCATGTGAAGAGAGCTTTAATGACAACTATAAATTTGGTTGTTTAATTTGAGGTTTCTCTACTGACAGATTTCCTTGTAACTTGCTGATGTCAGTAATAAAAAAGCAGGATAATCTAGTCTCCTCGGAGACGGCAACTGAACTGAGTTTTTCCCAAGAGCAGCACTGGTTCCAAGCTACTGTCACAGCTCCGCATAGCACAGTAGTCCTTTATTGACCTTCTTATGAATATCCTGCTGCTCTTACCTTTCAGTAGGCAGAAAGTCGCTACAGACCATTACACCGTCATGATCAAAATGAAAGATTAATTTCCTTGTCCCTGGGAAGATAAATACAAGGGTCTGAATTATATCTCAGGAGCTAAGTTACAGAATTGATCTGATTATATTTTAAAAATAATGATCTCATGCCCAGGGGACTTATGCAGTGAGGTACAGGAATAGAAACATCACAAAGAGCCATATTTACTATAAATTGAAGTAATTATTCTGTCTTACATTTAACCATGAACCTTAAGGTGTTTATTTTTAAATATCAATAATGCCATATGGAAAGGGAGAGATACTGTGTTTTATTTCTATATGAAAATGAATCTTTTTCCGAATGCTGAGTACCCTAGTACACTCTCGATAACTTTTATGTTTTTTTCCTGTTCATTAGGTAAAATGCAAATACTAGAAAACTTTGTTCTGAGAACATGTACCCTCATCACTGATGTAAGAATTAGTATTTATGTTCAACAGGAGGTAAACATTATTCTTTCTAAGCAACAGCTTTCTGGTTAGTATTTTAACAGACTTCATGAAGATAGTAATTTAACCATACAGGTGCTACAAAAAAAAGAGACTAGTATCAGAAGGGTGATATGGGAATGTTTGTTATTGTTTATATGTTGGGGGTTGGTTGGTTTTTTTTCAGATTACTAACCTATAATTTTTGGTTTGGAGAGGAAATTACAAAACAGCAGTATTAAGATGCTGGGGAGAAAGCGGTATAAAAATGTCAGAAATAATATGCTCTATTATAGCTGCTATAAATAGGATTAATATTCTTGCTTGTAAATACTTTAGATACTTGCAGGAAGTTTGTATAACTTGTAGTATACTGGAATTTCTCCTATTTATTTTATTAACTTTAGGTTGTCAGGTTGGGGTTTTTTTTCCTCTCTAAAGAAAGGGTAGGTTTCAAAAAAGTCTTCTGTAAAGGCTAGATCCCCAAAGGAAAGGCTTTTTAATGCAAATTTAAGACACATTTTAGCTCAGCAATTGGCTGCAGACAGAACTAGCTTTGAAAGTATTTTTTCTATATTTAAACCTGCAAATAAGAAACATAATCCTTTAACAGGTTGTTCACATTAAAGCTAATCTAATTTATTGAAATTGAGGTAGTTATATTAAGATAAATACAATTTCAGATCCGATAGAACTCATTGTCTTTTCTTGTTTTGCAATTATTTAAGCATGTTACTTTCTTCAGTGGTACGAAATATATGACAAGGGCCCATAATAAGAATAACTTAAATTTTAAGAACTTATTTTATATTTAATCTTACTGCCTTTTTTCCACTCTTCTTAGGTAGTAAGAAAACTTAATTTAATGCTTGACAACATGCCTCGAGATGCCAGGAAAAAAATATTTTCTACAAAGGAAATGTTGCTTGTCATGTAAATAATCTTCAGTATGATTTTTATATCATTGTATCATTTGAATAACTTGGGATAAGGCATATACCAATAACTGGGAAGGCAGTTTTTACTAAGGCTGCTTTTAATGCATGCAGATTGGTCACTCTTTAACTCACTTTTGCATTTGCTATTGTGTTGCCCGGGGTAGTGGCTGTGGGCAGGTATTCTCATGGGCTATTCTCCATCACAACCCTAAATTTACCTCTTTCCCAATCTGAGTTAGGCTTCTCATCCCAGTTGTCTTAAAATAATTAAACTTGTATTTGTAAGAAAGTGTGTTAGGCACAGTGAATCAGTCACTGGAAGGACAAGGTTTTCATGTTGGGAATTTTTTTCGCAGTATTTCAAAAAACAAATAGAAAAAAAATTATGTATGTGGTGATTTGCTTACCCAGTAGTACTTTCAGATGTATATACTTAGCATAACAGACTTAGCCCTTTGAAGTCTGATAGTTCGGTGGAATCAGGGTTTTGTCTCAGACATTGAAGGCGTGTCATTAACTAAACTGGTCTTCTATGCTTTGTGTTGCGGTCATATTTTGCTGAAACATTACTTTGTTTGGCAGGAGTGACGTGGGGAGGAGAATTTTGGATGCTGGAGGTGAGCATGGGACTTAATAAATAAGTTAGTATTACATGCAGACCAATTAAAAATCCAGAGAAGACATTTAGAAGCTGCAGAATGTTGCAATTACAGTTCTTTGACAAAGACAAATACTGCATGAAAACAGTCTGCAAACTGGAATTTTTCAGATGCATGCAGTGTAGGCCTAAGTCTTTGAAGGTTTCAGTCCTTTTCTTCTCTAGAATATAAGTTTTAAAGTAGCAAAAGCTCATAAAGAAGTCAGTCTTTGAGGAGAGTGACCTGCTAGCCATGTTTAGTTGTACTGTAACTTCTCTCGGGGAGCACTTTGGTATCCAACAATTTCCCAGTTCAGACAGCTGAAAGCTGAAAACATCTTATCTCTTGCTTATATGCTTAGCGTTTCTCTGGTGTTCCTTGAAAGTTTGGTCAAAATTTCATTGTGAAACATGAGTTGTTTACTCATCCTTTATTCCCTTAGTTCTTTGTCTATATAGCGTTTATGGTTAGGTATTTGGATGTGATGTGGTATGTAATGTGAAATGTTCAACACTGCTTATACCAGTTTCCTACATAATAATATTTTTTTCACATCAGTAGTATCTTTAAGATTAATCCTGTGAAATGTATTGTGCTGTAGACTATGACCTGCAAGTCGCTCTTACGGAAGCTTTATGCAGAATGATACCAGAGAAACAAAGAAGAGAACTGGCATGCCAGTGGTTTTCCATGGAGTTTGTGTCCAATGCATTTAAAGGAATTAAAGATTCTGAGTTTGAAACAGTAAGTCGTATAAAAAATATTTCCAGGGAGTTAAACTTATGTTTTACAATTCTTTAAGAAATTTCTGTGTTTTAATAGGATTGCAGAAAATTTCTTAACCAGGTGAACGGCATGCTTGGAGACAAAAGAAGGTAAAAATGAATTTCTTAAGATTAATATTACTTTTTTGTTTGGATTTTATGGCCATTCATTGGGAGTAACCTTTCTGTGCTTCCTTTAATAAATGCTTATAAGGAACTTGGTTTTGTATTCTGTTCAGTTCTGTTGCAAAATCTTTAGATGCTCATTAATTCAATAAACGTCATCTAACAATAGCTAGTGATCGGTTGCTATATATTCCATTATTGATTTAGGAAATTTACATTGAGATAATGATCAAGGGGAATATCTGTTAGAGAAATAGGACATGAAAAGGTGGAACAAATATGAACCTTTTTCTTCTATATGATTACATGGTGTGCATGTTACTTTTATGTATCATGACAGCAAAGAGATATTGTGTTATGTCTTTATCAGGTGTATATTCAGTTGCAATACCATTCTTAAAATATCATCAGCTAAGTTAGAAGTATGAACATAGCCTGAGACCACTGCTTTAATTGTGAGGATGTGTAAAATTCCATGTTCTCTCCTTTGGGGAAGAAGTGCAGTCAAGCGGTTGTTCTTTTGATGGTTGTGATCTCTTGGTCTCTAAAGTACACAAGTTTTGTGCTGAAAACACAATCCATTTGCTGTGTTCAGATATGCAAAATCTTTTTAAAGCAATTTAGGATACTTAACAAAACATCCTTTTCTTACAGGGTTTTTACATATCCGTGTTTATCAGCAGCTCTTGATAAATATGAGGTAAGTTACCATAAATCCACAGGTTTTCATTTGTGCAGCTGAAGAATGCCTTCTAGTTAAGAAAAAAATAAGGATCAAGTAAGAAAATTATTTTTTTTCAGGAGCGTACAGACGTGCATGTATTTAAAATTTGTCAGACTGTAACACAAAGCCTGTTAGCTGGTATAAATCATTGCTCTTAGCTCTTATTCTTTTATCTTTTTTGTTTTGTTTTAGCTACAGATACCACTGGATGAAAATCTTGAAGAATTTTGGATTGATTTCAACGTTGGTAGCAGAAGTATATCTTTCTATGTGGCAGCAGATGATACAGTAAGCTAAGTTTCGTCTGTCATACTAGATTGTTCTGAGGCAGTAGGTGCACATTCTTTCAAGTGTATCAAATTTTTTTCCCCACATCGTGTGCAAGTTACACGTGCATCTACAGCGTGAAGGGGGGAAAAAGTGATCTAGATTTGGTGTACCTACTTAGATCAAACAATTTCAAAATAATGATTTTCTAATACTATTTGCAAACAGTTTAACATATGCACACATGGACAAGAAGCCATTTACAAAATTGCAGTTATAATTTTTGTAGATGAAACTCAATTGTTCAGATTGTCTCTACTAAAGCTCTTCTGAAACATTGTTCATTGTTATAAATGAAGTGTATGTTCATTGTCACTCCTTGCAACAGAGGATTTAAAAAGTTGAAAATTTGTTCTCACTGAGTAACTTTCTGATC
This sequence comes from Rynchops niger, assembly GCA_013400035.1. NCBI lineage: Eukaryota > Metazoa > Chordata > Aves > Charadriiformes > Laridae > Rynchops > Rynchops niger. Next base: position 433,717 of record VXBH01017492.1, on the reverse strand, counting down.
ACTGCACATCATTTAATTGTAATATAATGCTTTTCTATCTCTAAAAATATGTATTTTCCATATAAGGATCATCAGTGGGAAACAGTCATTATACCAGAAGAAGAGGTAGATCTGTACAGCCTTGAAGGTATTGGCACTCAAAAATCTGACCTTTTGTTACACACTAACTTGGATTTTCAAATTGATTAATCCTAAAGTACTGACTCAATCCTCAGCAAAGCAAAATCCCACTTAAAATATTACAGGTACTGTTTTTATCGGATAAAATTGCACTGTGTTTGCATTTGCATTCTAGGCATGCAGGTGTGATTTTATTAAAAGAATTTTTTTTTAAATGTGTTACAGTTATTTCAGTCCAAAATAAGGCATAGGGCAATGACATTTAATAATATCTCCATTAAACTAATTAGAGTAGCTTTGTAAATATCTATAATTTGTCTGCAGCTCTAGTTAATAACCTTCAAAGAAAATTCTACAGGCTAATATATAGAATAAGTATTTCTAAAAGGTTGAATCTTGACTTGTTTCACTAATAGAACTGATGGGAGGTTAGAGCGAATTAAATAAAATACACATCTTAATAGCTGAACTGAAGAATACAAGTAAGTTTCATGTACTTTCAAACGTATGAGATGCTGTTAAATTGTAATGAAACTACTTTTCAAATTTTGTTTTTGTCCAGAAAAAGGTACAAAGAAATTATTAACCATAGATCTAAAAAGCCGAATGAATGTGGGTAGTCTAGAAGGAGAGAAATTTTTTTTATGTTTTGATTCTATCTTGGAAATCAAAGAGGTAACCAGAAAGATTTATGGATTAAGTAAATGTAAGGTAAGATTTAAACACCTTTTTGAATAGTTTTTAATTGATTCAAAATAAATGTCTCAGTGCCATATAAATGTTGTTATAGCTGTGATTATTGGTATCTATTTATACCAAGAGTTTCTGATTAACATCACCATTAGAGAACAGCATTTCTCCCGTAACATGTTAAGCTTCAGTAAGGTATAAAATTGATTGCAACAAAAATCAACTGGCTGGAAAGGAATCACCATAGCTTAAAGTCAAGTTTTGCATATAAAATTTCCCAGAAATGCAAGAACTGGGTGCTTACAAATGTTTCAGAAATTTTTCATTAGCTATTGCATTTTGCAATACATTTACCACTCTTATGAAATTACTCACTTAATAAAAAAAATTTAGCAAGCCATAGCTTACTCCTTACTGCTTATAACAAACTGCTTTGCCCTGAACTCTGTCTGGCTGAGAAACTCGTGAGGAATGGAAGTGCTATGAGCTTGTAGAATCTATTTTCCCCTATAGCCTGATTTCAGACACTTATGATCTCTGACTTAAATATTTGCTTTCTGTTTCTTGGTTTAAAAAAGTGAGTAAAGTGTATATTTTACATAGATGGTTACTCACATTCTAGGGCTTTAGTAAGAAGCAGTCTGCATCAGTTGCCAAAACAACTGTACATGTCGTCTTTGATGAAAGCGGATCACAGGTATTGTACTTCAGTATACTGAGATGATTGTTTACTTGTTTTTTATGTTTAGTCTGATTATTAGCTCTTTTACGGTCATTCTCTATAAAGCCAATGACTTTTAAAATGCCAATAGGTGAAGACAACTCTAAAATCAGTTAAATGATTTCCATGTATGTATTGTATATTTGGGTAGAGAATAATACTAATATCCAAATCCTAGAATACTTCAGACAAGGGAAAGTTATTTTGTGTGAACTCTGATTTGGTAACCCGTCATTGTTAGCGAAAATAACAGTTAGATTGGATGCTTTTCAACTAAAAGTATAGAATCTCTGAAGTTTATCAAAATCTACAGTGAGGAATGTGTTACTTAGGGTAAAGAAGTTGCTTTGTGTGTGTTTGTATAAATATAAAACATAATAAAATCCAAATATAGTATAAATATTTTTTTAAAAATCCAAAATATTACATAGGTTCTGGTACCAGAAAGTCAGTTGTCCCCATGTTTGGAAGAAAAATCTGAAGAGGAGGAGAAACTCAGTAAGTACAAAACCCAGCAACTTCCTGGAACTTCGAGGACTCTGAATAAATATAACCATAAAGGAAAATGCACAGATGGTTCCTCCAAGGTAAGTAGGATTATCAAAATAGAATAGAGGACATTAGAAATCAATTTAAATATTTGTCATATTTTCTAATTATAAACCCTCTGTTATTTTAGAATTGGTATATAATCAATACAGGGTTTGTTTGGTTGTTTTTCTTACGGCTTGACACTAAGCTATATAAATCCCTTTTCAAAAAAGTTTCTCATTATCGTGTATCTGAAATTATAACAATGTGACAGAAACAAAAAGCGGTTGTTTATGTTCTTTAGACCATTATGCTCTGAGAATTCTCTTTAAAGAGAAATGTTTCCAAGACATGCTTAGATCTCTTACAATACGTGCAAGTCCCGTACATGGCCTCTGGAGACTTACTAATGATCATCAATAGCAATAGCTGTAATTAGAGACAAGTCCTGTAGGCTTGCTGTTCACAAAGACTGATGATAACAAAAACCCATGTGGCTGTCAGACGAATCCTCTATCCTGGTTACTCAAATCGCAATTTCATGGCACTGCTCCTCCGTGTAGCTGATTCTCTGGTTTAAACTGAGAGGACCCACATTCATTAAGCCTGGTGTTTCTGTTGCCCCCCAGTCACTCTAAAGCTATAAATGTCTAATGGCGGTACTGGTACTAACTACAGATATGCTAGGGATGGTGAGAAAGATGAAGCGCTGTCACTGTGTCTTCATCATGCGTATCTTGCTAGCAGGAGTCTAGTAAACCTGTTCCTGAGGCTCTGCTGGTTTATAGCTTATGGGATGGCTTTGCAGAAACTCCTGGGAATCACCTTGCTTACTTTGATTGTTAACAAGGGACAGGATTTGTCCATGCTTTATTGAATCCATTTAGAAAACAACAATCACTGATCTCAGTTTAAAACCATTAGTTTTAAGTAGTATCCCATTCAAGTATTTTGGTGAACTTTCTCTAAATAGGGAGCTGCGTAAAAATCACTTTGCATTGCTATGTGCAGCAATTGACATTCCAATAATAGAAAATGTCAAAAGACTCCTGGAAATAGGTTTTTCTGAAATCTTGTGTTGTCATCCTTAAATCTGTGTATTACAGTCAAGTGTTTTCTGTTCCTCAAGATAACTACATCTGGTAAAAAGAAGGTGTCTGAAGCATCCGTGCTTATTCCTGGAACTACAAGATTTTCCACAAGGAGTCCACTGGTATTTGTTAGCACATGTATGTTTACGAGTGCTTTCAGGGTAAAAATATGTTCTAAATCATCTTGAAATGCAAGCATGAACTGCGATCCTTTGCAGAGCTGGAAACAAAAAGTAGACTTTATAAAATCTCCCTAACAGGTGATTTTAAACTTGAAATTTTTGAACTAGGCCACTTGCTATTGGTCAGTAGTACAGTTAGTGCTTTTATAGCAGTTGCAGTGGAAAGTCGGCTTTCTCCAGTGTGTGCATCACTAGCGTTTTACCTAGACGCTGCATGTGTTTCTTAAAAGGGGCGTTGATTATATGGCTAGTGAGCAAGGTGGGATCCACTGCAAGTTTGAGTCACAGGTCCAGTGCTAGTGATACTTATGTCAAACGTGCCTCTTATATAGAGAAAAGGATAAGGAAGAGACTTTACCACAAGTAGGAGTCATCACTTTTCTACTAATAGTCTTACTGTGACAGATATTTAATGCTTTCTATGAGGGGAGACATCTGTAAGACAAAGACCAGTAGATGCTGGAGATACAACTAGTGGCACAACAGCATGACTATCGGACTTAATTTTCTTGCTCTAACTGTCTCAAGTGCCTCAGTATCCTTAGTTATATACAACAATGTGTCACACATAAATGAAGAGTAACAGAGGCTAGAGAAAAAAGCATTTTCAAATTAAGATAGGACAGGACAGAGAACTTCTGCAACTTTATTTGGAACTTAGCCACACAGTCTGTTCCAGCAAAAATATATTACAGTAAAATCTTTAAGTAGGCAACCAACTATTTTCTACTAGAGTCAGCTGTCATTTTTACACTGCTTGCGTCCAGACATCCACAGTCTATGGGCTCATTAACCTCCATGTAATTTAATTGAAATCAATAGTATTATAATAGGTACATAACGAGTTGATATAAATACTAGCCAACTTTTTTTGAAGTTTAAGGAATAGTTGTGATCACGGGCAGAACGCTTCATATTGATGACACAGACAGCACAGTAATTGTAATGGAAGAAACGGTAGATTTTTAACATGTGTCTGGTTTGTTTTCAGCCACTCCTTGTAAAGGGCGATTTAAATTACCTTTGGAAATGGTGAGCTCTGCTGAAAGGTCTAACAATAATGCAATAAATGAGACCAGAACAAAGAATTTCTATCAAGAACCTACTGGAGTATGCATGTCATCTTTAAGTCTTTTACTTAGAATAACAATAATTTCTATTCTAATTTGTTGTAATACGTATTTTTAAAGAGCTAAGAGTTTTGCAGTCAGCAACTTACTTGTTGAAAATACCGTGTTTTACTTTATTGCATAATGTTTTCTTCTCCTATGGATTTCAGGTTTAATATGTCTAAAGTCAGACTGAACTCTTATAAAATCAGCCAATATTTGCATTCACTCATCAGTTAACCAGAGTTAACTTGCTTCTACTAGAACCACAGTTCTTCCTTTGTGAATAATATGAGAAGAGTGTATGCAGAGAATCTCAAATTATTATGCAGTGTTGAAATACTCTTAAAAACATATGATACATTCAGCTGTCATTGTGAAATGTTAATGTCTTGAGGATATAGCATTTATAGCATTTGGTTTACTGCATTTTTGATTAGGCGTTCACTAAAATAAAACAAAATGATATAGGTGTCACTGAACTGCAGTTTGAGTGTATGTATCTCTGCTTCTGTTCCAGTTGAACAAAGACTTCAAAATAACATTTTTATTTTATTTCTGGTTCATAATGTCTTTCTGGGTCAGAATCGAGTCAAATCCCGGACTATGGGATTCTGAAGCATTTTTTGATACAGCCATTCTTTAGAAAAAGGCTTTAACATATAGAATGTGTAGCTTAGAATATTTCAAGTGTTACTTTCTAGGAGAATTTTACTACTTTGGCTTTTATGGATTGTAATTGTCAGTGTTACTACTTGTGCTTTCTAGAGTGAGCAAAGAAGTACACTAGACAATGAATTTTGTGAAACGGAGAAGATGATCAGGAAGTCAAGTATCAGAAATGAGGCAAAACTACCTGAAAAGGTCTGGAATCAGCACTTGTATGAAATGAAAAAATAATCTTTTATTAGGGAAATGCAAGTTTACAAGGTTATACTGTTTATAGACCTATGCTAATATTTTCTTTTGGGTGTTATCCCACTGTAGCGAATGTGTGCTGAAGAAGTTTCAGAAATGGTACAAGAGGCAGAAATTGAGGCCACAAAAAAGCAAAATTTAGGCAAGTAATTTTACAAGCGTTGATAGTCCTTACTTTTTAAAATTATTTTAATTTTGTCCATTTCTTTTGTAATAACAATTGATACCAAATTAATGTCTCATTTAGATGATGCGTTAGATATTGTTCCTGATTCTCAGCCAGTAGAGAGAACCGACAAACCTTTGTAAGTATTGGAAAAGAATAACAAGTCACTGTTGTTGTCACTCACTTTGAAGGGAGTATTTTCAAGTATTGCCAGAATTGAAATTTTGTTGCATAGTTTCAGAAAATGATGGAATTTGTCTTGTCTTCCCTGAGAGTTGCATTAAGAACTATTGGGTGTGTAAGTCAGGTCGCTTTTACTATGTTGGGTTGGGTTTTTTAATTTATTCTGAAGTTCGTGGCACCAAACCAGCAGCCATGCATTTGCTAAGGCTACTTCATGAACAATACTATTCAGTTTGACTTTAAATTGGTTAATCTGTTTATGAAAATAGTACTCATTAACAAGATCAGAGTATGAGTTTAAGTAAGTTTTAGCAGTGACAAGGAGAGTAATTCTTTCAGATCATACCAGAAGGTAAAACACAAATGACATGTGGGTTTACGTAAGTGAGCTGTGCCATAGAAAGTCATAGATTTGACGCACTGCAGTTATCTAGGTTCAAGGTTTAATGATGGCCATGGGATACTGTTGCCTTTTTGAAGTTGACTTTAAAATATATGTTGTTTCTGAAGGTTTGCTGTTTTACGCTGCGTTGGTTAACTGAATGATGCTAGCAGGCTTGGGTACCAATGTAAAATGCATTGATATCTACAAGGTGTCACTATATTCCTCATTTGTGATGCATGTTAATTATAATAAAGACACTTTCTGCAATTCACGGATAGTAAGATGCTATTGTCTTTGTTAGGTTGTCTGGTCTTTTGGAGAGTTCTTTTGACAAAACCAAAATGTTGAAAAAAAGAGCATGCTCTGTTCCTGAGCAGAATATAACAACTGGTGACAAGCAAAAGCTACATCCATCACTGACACATACATCCCATCCAGGTTATGTTCACACTTTGTTAACTCTTAGTGTTTAAAATGTTTCAGATGAATTTTTAACCTGTAGCTCTATTTTTTTTTCACGTACTAGTTTGTATTGTTAGTGGAAGACCTGTGAAACAAAAAGCTTTTTATTCCATTTTTTTGAAGGATTTCCACAGATAAACCAAGAAATTAAGAGAGAAGAAACCCAAGAAAATTAAATTGATACCACGAGGAAAGAAAACTGCAAAATACTTAGTAGATATCAGAGTGTTAATCATTTGGAACAGAAACTGTTAAGTACAGAAGGGGAAAGTATTTAAACTACTACTGACACATAATTTGAAACATTTCTTTCAGGAAGAGTGTCTGAAACATCTTTGCATTCTGATGCTACAAAAGAGGAACCTGATGTTCTCTTTAGAAAAGAGACTGCAAATCCAAAACAGTCAAAGAAGGTGAGAATTTCTTAACCTTCATTTCTTTGGCTTGCAGTTAAGAGAATTGTCAAATTTTCAGTGTTTCAGAATTTGTATTTTACGTTCATTTAGTCACAAACTTATTTTTAACTGACTTTCCACTAGTACCGAGTGAATTAAATGTCAGCTTCACTGCTTTTTCAGTGTCACGTGTTTAAGATTAGTTTATTCTGAATTTCTCTTTAAAAATAATTTTTTAAAAAAATGATTCTTAAATAAGCACCAACTTGCACTTCTTCATTCACTTCGGAATGTTATAGTACACAAAATCATAACATTTAAAAGAAAATATCTGCTAAAATGATGTTTTATTGCTCCCTGTTTGGGCAACGCAAGGGCAAATGGTATTCAAAGGAATGTGATTTAGTACATCTAGAAGACATTTAATGAAGTTTAGGTGATTGGTAGGAACCTGTAATTCTGTTTGCAGCTTTACGCTTCTGTTTAATGGGTTCAAAGTTGAGTCTTAAGCTCTTGTTTTTATAGAAAACAAAGTCTAAAGAGATGACAGATGCAACAAAATCACTAATCACTAAAATTAGTGACAGATACAAAGTGAAGACTGATGAGAAAAGCAAACCAAGATACTCGTTGGGTTTTAACAGGTATGATGTGAACTATTTAATTTTGTGCTTGTTCTTTGTGTGCATGTGGCTTTGTGATCTACTCCTCTGTCTACCGTTATTTCACATGTGGCTTTCATCTGCATCATTTGTTCACTAATGATAAACCTTATCCTACCAAAGAGTAGGAGACTAGTATCAAATAGTGCCAGTGGTTGACATAACTGCCCAGGCTGTTAGAAACTCTCTTCGGTGGTCTTTCTCTCATTCCCTCACTCACAATGCCTTTCATGGAGAGAAATTAACTGGGATAGTTCCTGGGCAGTGCATACGTTGGGTGTCTCCATCCTGCTGTCACGGTTTGGGGGCCAAACTTGGATTCTGTCATCAATTTTTTGATAATCCAAGGTTCCTAGTTCTCTCTTCCTGAAAGAGTTGACTGTTAGAGAGTTCAAATTTAAAGAATCTTAAATAAGAAGTTAGTCTTACCTTGCTGGAACTGAGTCTTGGAGATATATTTTATATATCATTACATGCTGTTTGATTGTAACTGGGTGACAAAGGGCTGGAATAGTTAAGCTATGTCAGCTGTTAAACCTTTCGGATAGGGACTTGGAAGACATGCAGAACCTGCAATATAGCTATGTGATCTGGAATGAATTTTTCTAGAGCACAAAAATGAAAGGGGCTGATCTCTTAATCCACTTGGGTTTGTATTTAAGTGGCTAAATAAGTTTGTTGCGTTTTGATAAGGCTTTTATTTATATAAGCAGTATTCCAATGCATGTGTTCTAGTTAGCATTTAACAAAATGTATCCTTATTTTTTAGGCCACATTTAAATAAATCCAGTGTCTCTAAGGTAATATATTATTGCTTTTTTTGGAGCTTTTTTTCATATCAGATACATGTACATATATGGTGGTAGCTAGTAGATGTAAAGCTAAAGTTGACAAACCACTGAATGTTAAATACCTGTAGATATTAATGTTAATTACACATTGACTCTATATACTTAAAATACTTATTATAGATTTACTTTCATGGAATAATATTTTTACAGGTAACTATCAGCCACTGAAGCCCAAATTAATTTCTCTTAACAAATTATATAATTGAATCTGCTCCTTTTCAACATGGCAATGCTAAATATTTAGAATAAAAATATTATAGTAAATGCGATTATAGAAGCCTTAAATGGGATATAGCCAAGACACAGAAATCAGTCTTAGTGTTTGGGGCAGGGGGGAGGGGGTAAATTGTGAGGCTTTGTTGATATCCTTAAAGGATGAATTCTAAAATATTTATTTTCTACTAGCTCTTATCCCCTTTTGCCATATTGTACTCTTGCTAGTCAAGTGGAAGTCTGAGCAGCTGCTAGGGTTTTTCATATGTACCTTGCTTTTTGAGATGACAGTGTGCATGAATGCATCCTCCAAATCTGACATATGAGTTAACTTTTTATTTATGTATAGGAAGAAGTTCAGCACAGAAACCTGAAAACCACTACTTTTCTTAATGTAACTGCTAGTCATATTATGTAAGTAGTTAAAACATTTTCAAACAGAATTTCTAATTACCCATACCTAACTCTGTTAAATGTTCATTAATTTGTTCATTAATTCAGTCACAAAATTGATCTGTGTGTCTGTTTGACAGGGATGATGTCTACAACTTTAACATCAGTGGGTTTGATGAGCCTACAATAAAGCTTGGAGTAAGAATATAACTGAAACTGATACGTTATGAATAGAACATAAAGGAGCTCAGTCAACTTAAATTATGTCTACTGAAAGTATAGTTAACATCTAAAATTTCAAATTACTTCCAGATCTAAGTGGGGAAAAACATTTGCCACGTAAATACCTCCATCCCTTTCAAATGTGTAATGGTATCTGCTATCCTAAGGCTCTGGCGACTTAAAGATATTATGATGTTTTCCTGAATTAAGAATGAAAGAGTTTTTTAGGAGTATTGTTATCTTTCAATTTCTCTTATTATCCTCAAAGCGCTATTGTGAAGACATTTTTGCCCAGATATTTGAGTAAAAAGAAAATCTAGCTAAGGTACAAGCAAAAGACCACAAAAGATAGTTTTGCTGCTTATGGCTCAGAGGAGCCTGCTGAATTGGTGAAGGCAGGGAAGCAAAGTGGATGGAAACTAGTGTATTAGTTTGAGATATCGAAAGCTTCAGTCAGTTCCAGTTGGTTTTAAACATCAGCTCTGTTGTGAAATAATTTCTAAGATAGAATTAATCATCTTAATTTAGTTGCTGAATATAAAAACTGAGCAAGAAAACCCTTAGCTGTTACTGTCTGATGGCCTGTTTAATTTTTTTAAATTTTATAACAAATCAAAACTTTCATTTGTTTCTAATTTATCTACGTTTTTAGGTCCCAGAATTGCATGTTACTGAACTGAGTGTTCATACAGATCCAAACAAAAAAGGGTAGGGATGTTACATTGTGTCCTAGTCTGCCGATAATCATCAACAATAGTACTGGCTGCATTCTCCAGCATGCCGTTGTGCAAATCCAGGGAATGTACGCATGACAGTAATGTCTTGACTGTGTGGTTTTTTTCAAGCAATAAACATAGTTGTGGCCTCCTAGGCTGTGCTATGATTTTCCTTTGGGAAGCTGTTAAACAGGGGAGAGTGCGTTCCATGAAGAAAACGTCTTTAGTTCTCTTCGTGGAACAGAATAGAGGGGGGCGGTGTTCTGGTAATGATCAGCCTGCAGAGGGACTTGTTGTTGCTGGGTGTTCTTACTGATCAGTAGCAAGTAAGCACATCCTTTACGTTTTAAGGTAAACAGATACCTCCTAAATGGATGTGAAAACAAAAGTAGGTACATTTGTTTGAATCCTTAATCCACGTATCACATGAATAGTAGAAAGATTTAGAACAAGTATTTTTAAATGTATCGTTTAAAGGTGTTTTTTTCTTTTTCTGATTAAGGAACCCAGATGACAGGAAAACTAGCACTGAAGTGAAAGGAAGTAAAAAAGTAAGGCTCAGATTTTTGTGGATCAGCATACCTTGTATTCCTGCCTTTAAATACCAATTATGTAAATGAAACGTATATTAAAAATAGATCAATAACTTAAGAACTTCTTTGGTTTTTGTAGACTAGAAACAACCAAAGCAAGAAGCACCTCTTTAGTGACACAGACACAGAATATCGAGCTGATGACAGCAAGACAGACATTAGTTGGCTACAGGAATCAAATAGAAAATCTAAACCCCAGTTAACTGACTACAGTAGAAATAAAAACTTAGGGAAACCAATAAGCACAGACAAAAGTAAGAAACTCTTTCTCATATTTCTTAAGAATGCTGCAATAAGTTTGTCCATAGATATTCACTGCACAGCATGTGATGTGCTGTGTTGCAGATAGGATATGTTTCTGTTGTCTTATTGCCAAGCATAAGGATTCATTTCCAAAAAGTCTGTATTTTAACATGGAAAATTATTGGAGGATAGGACAGGCAGAGGTTGTTATCAACAAAAAAAAACTTTGGCTTTATAAAATAACGTGATGAAAGCAGTTTACTGAATCAGTAAGTTTGTGGGCATGTAGTAATTCTTCGATTTTTACAGATAAAACTCTAAATGTCAAACATTTGTCTATTTTGCTCATTTTTTCCTAACTTTATGTATTGTAACAGCAGATAAATTCTCTGAACCTGCTTGCCACATGGAGAAACCTAAAGGCAAAAATGCAAATAAGAAAAAGGTAAATGTAAATTTGCAACTAGACTTGTAATACATATTCAAAATGTCTTGTCTCTACTCCTGAAATAATTTAAAAATAATTTTTCATAAATATGTGGCATTTCTCCATGCTTATTTCAAGATCATTTGTTTAATTCGGTTTGTTCTGTTCAGGTACTATATTCTTTATATGTAGCATTTAGCTAGTGTTTCAGGCATACTAGCTATGAGTAAGAATGATTACTATACACTGATGCTTCTGTAAGTTTTGTTGCTTAAAATTATTGATTATGTCTATTTACTGCTTAATAGCCATCTACTCCATTGAATCTGCCCTTAGCTTTTCAGCAAGGGTTTTCATGTGTCTAATGTGCTTAATTGAATTTTAATAACTTTAATATTATAATTTCTTTAAATGAATGTATGTAATGTAGTGAAACGGCAAAACCAAAAATGTTACAGATGTTAATAAAGAATAATAATTGCAAAATATTGTAAGTGTATTAAAGTTGGAAGTATAAAAAAATTATAAGAGATTATGAACATGTGAATGAAAGGTACTTGTAGATGTTTGTAAGCCACAGTTTAAAAAACAAAAATGTAGAAAACGCCAAAACCTTCCTTCTGTCCCCTCCAGACTACTCTTTGGTCTCTCAGACTGTACAATAATTATTCAAATTTAACGTTCATAGCTTAAAGCTATATACATGCACTCAATGTAAATCACGCATATGAAAATATGATCACCATATGTAGGTATTGATGGTTGTGTCTAGTCCATGTATAGTAAAACTGAAGAGGACTTAACTGCCCAGTGTTGAATCTCTACTTACTAAAAGTGTCCTTTTTTAGTAGCAAAATTCCCCAGCTCCTACCCAAGTAAGTTCAAAGTGCCTGCTTTGAGGAGGTAGGGTTCCACTACTGCATAGCCTCAGACGGGGAGCATCTGAAGCCCAGGAAGTCACTAGTAGACTTGACCCTGGCTACGAGGAGGCTGGGAAAGTGTACATTTTGCATAGAGCACTTCTCAAAGAGCAGGAGGCAAGAATTGCAATCTCTGAGAAGCATCTTACGCTTCACGTTCTCTCAAATGTCAGGTCCCAGGCGTATTTTGAGTGAGAACATGCTTTGCTCTATCTCTGAACATTGACCGCTGTGTAGAGAGTGGCAGCAGTTGGGATGTAGCGGGGCACAGATAGAAGGGAGGACTGATTCTGGGATAGAGGTTAAGGTTGTCAGTGCACACGTTTCAGAGAGCAAGATTTGGAAACCCACTTCAGCTTTGCTGTAGTTCAAAAATGGCATTTATTTTGCCTCTTCACTTCCTTGACTCTTACATTCCTGACTGCACTACAGTGCAGTACCCCACAGTGAAAATTATCTTCCCAAAATACTTAGTACGCTCTCTGGGCTTTGGTAACATTAAACTTCTTTAGTTGTTCTGAAATAATGGATTTCAAGTAATTAAACCAAGTTACTTGCCATTTATTCTTATATGTTTATTAATTATTCTGATATAAACTGAATATATTTGTTTTCTTCCAAAGAGAAACAAATGTAAAAAACAGGATTCAAGAACAGATGAAACAATAGAACAAACCACCAGACAAAAACGACCTCGAAGAGCAGCATTAGCAAAAAATTACAAAGAGCCTTCCAGTTCAGAGTCAGAGAGTGAAAGGAAATCTTCAGCACGCAACTCTGAGGAGAAATCAAAAATACAGGTATAAAGTTGCACTTTATTCTTAAAAAACCACTTCTGCAGTATTTTTCAAAATAAACTCTGGTCTACTTTGTACTTAGTACTCCTGAATTTTAAGTGCTCAACATGAGCAAGTGGAAATTAATTTTTATTATTTCTAGCAGTGCCCTTTTTTAATAATGAGTATTTAGCTGCTAAGAAAATCAGTCCTAAATAACCTTCTCAGTCATAATAGTATTTCAGTTTCTATTTATGAAATTTACTCTGCTGCAAAGAACTCCTGCATCACAGAATCACAGGGTTGGAAGGGCCCTCTGGAGATCACCCAGTCCACCCCCTGCCAGAGCAGGGTCACCCAGAGCAGGTTGCACGGGAACGCGTCCAGGCGGGTTTGGAATGTCTCCAGAGTCCTTTATTTTGAAAACTTACCGGTATTTTGAAAATGTCTATTAAATGAGGGGTTTTAAGTGAGCCACACTTTTTTCTTTTAGATAAGATGATTTTGATAATGTAGGCGTAATCTGCATACAATAGAAAATGCTGACTTCATAGAGGGCGTATGAATGTGTTTGCTGAATATCCAAGTGGAATTTTTAGTAAATTAAGCAATGATGTTGGGTGTTAAAACATTTTCATTCTGTTAGCATAACATTTCAGTGTATGTGGATAGGTCTGTAAACTTCATTGACGAAATCCTGAAGCATTGGTAATTGCCTCCAGTAGTTAAGAAGTTCATAAGAATAGAAATTTGGGTGCTGAATTAAACAAATTCAATGCATATTGAGATTTGAACACCTGATAGCCTTATGAATTTAAGTACTTCTAATGATGTTCCCTGTTCAAGGGTACATATAGATAATATGCTCTTTACCTGCATATATATACACATTTCCGGTATGTTTACAAATAACGTTATATAAACTTTGTATTTTAATAGAAACATGTGAATGGGGAAAACAAGGATGTTAATCAGCAAAAGGAACTCCAGAATATTCTATCTATGGAGCCAAAGAGAGTGGTGAACTCTGTACATAAAGCATTTATTAAACCAAAGAATTCTGCAGAAGAAAAGGAAATTGAAGTGCCTTCATCTGAGAGTCCTGCATCTCTTGAGACAATGAGGTGTACGTATTTTGACTTCTAATTTACAGCAATTCTGTATCAAAAGTTGGAGGTTAAATGAGGATTATCACAATAGTACCATTTTACGTTTATTTCATGCTTTTAAAATAAGTTAATAGCTGCTAATTCAGTGTGTACCACATAATTTAAGGAAGTGTATTTAAGGTTGGTGCAGTTATTTGACATCAGCATAATACAGAAGTGCAATACCGAAGTGTTAGAATGAATCTGGTCACCACTAAAATAGAGTGGAGGGTACAAAAAGTGCAAGTGTGGCAAGCCAACACTTAAAGTATAGTTCCACAGGGCTGAGACTTACAAATACCTAGAGTTGGAACAGTTAGCAATGTGGGGCTTCCACTTACCGCTGCGAACTTTCATTCCTCATGCTGACACAAACAACTGTTTTCTAGGTGCTGAGAGGATATCAGAAGGAGAGGTTCCTCAAGAGCTCACTTGTAGTGAAAGATCACCTGGTCTTCAGGAGTTAACACCAGAAAAAACAGAAGTGTTAAACTTTGAGAAGGGGATCTCTCCCAATAATTTCTATCTGCAAAAAAATAATATTCAAAGTATATGTCTAAATCAGTCCCCTGAGGTGACTGTTAAAAAGTTAACATTTGGAAATAGAAGTTTCTCACCAGTTTTAACTGAAGCATCTTTGGTAAGAATACTAAAGTTAGCCTACGATTATTTTAACTGAAATTGTTCCATTCAGCTGCCAACTGTTCTATGCTTTTATACATCTCCTTTCAATAATGTTTTTTTTTTGTTAATGTGTAGCTCAGCTTAACAACGTACAAAACTGTCAGTGGAAAACACACAAAGGGATCAGTATCTGAAACACACAATGATAATGAAGATTCAAGCTTCAGACGCTGCTTTTCAGACATACTTTCTATTAAAGGAAAACTACAAGGTATCGCTAAACCTGTCGCCACAAGTAAAGAGGAGGTATGTTACTAAAGCCTTTGCTCTTCAGAAGAGAGCTGCAGGTTTTCCTCTATTTTTTCTGCTTTACAGGTGGTGAGGTTTAAGGGAAATGCACCTTTCTTAATGTTAAACACTATATATAATGTTTACGTGTGACCTTGGAAAATCCTACTATTGATTTTTAAATATTTGAGATAAATTAGGGAGTTCTTTATCATATGCATACAAGGAAAGAGTTGTATCCCAACAAAATCAGTTCTAATTAATATCTTAAAAAATAACAGGGATTAAATTTTTTTTCTTGACTTTCAATAAAAAATAAATGATTTTTCACAAATTAAAGAATAGTGAAGTCTGCGTGGATAAATTCTTGAGGTGAGAAAGTGCTCTTATAGGTTTAGTGTTGATGTGCTACTCAATATAACAGCTATTGTAGAATTGGCAAATAAATAAAAACTGCTGTATACCTTCAAACCACTTCTGGTAAGTACTTTTTCTGGTGGGGAAAAAAGCATTAATGACTCCTTTAAGAAATAATTCTGTTTGTGACCTATTGCAAGAAATGGTTAGACCTTATTGGTCATTAGACTTATTGCTATCATTAATTATTAATATGGTGAAGAATTTGTTTATTCTGTCATCTAATGAGACCTAGTAGTAACTCATGTACTGGTTTTTTTGGTTTGTTTTTCTTACTGTAGTTGTGTTCACGTCCCTAGTTTAATGAAAAGCAACATAAATGTGGATTTCTGATTAAGACTCCTAAAAGTGCTTTAATTTGGAAGCTAATAAATCAGTGACTTTTGTTTCAGGAGCGTGTCCCACCATCTCCATTGTCTGTTACCAGTGGCAGTGAAGAACCTTATGGCCCCATACATGAGTCAGGTACAAACATTTAATTTAAAGCAAAAGGCTTTTGATGTGTATCCATAAAGGTTAAGAAAAATGTTTATTTGGCATAAAAATATGTCCCAAGTTTTTAAATCTTGTTTTCTCTTCTAGATTTTTAGTACTACTCCATTTTTACTCTTTTTCTCATTTTCTCTGCTGTTTTAAGTACCCCCAGAAAACCCGAAAATTGGGGTCCAAAATGCAGTTACTGTGAAGAGTTAGTTGTGCTCTCAAGAAAGAGTTAGAAGCATTCCCCCTGATACTGGAGAAAAGTGGGGATAATGCATCATGAGGAAAAGAGAACTTGGGGTGAATCTCTTTTAACGAGCGAGTCTTGTGTGAGTCAGAGTTCTGTGTTCCGTTCAAATCCTGTTGTTCAGGTCCATCGAGCTCTCGTATCTGCTGAACACACCCTCCATTTTTATATAGCTCTCCAGTTTTAAAGCCAAGACACATAATCCTAGAGTTTGGATCCAAAGGGTCATCTTCCCATGTCATTGTTCTAAATAATCCTAAAATTAAGCATTATTTTCATCTTTATTAAAGGACCAACTATACAGACATTTCTCAAACGAAGGTACCACAGCGACACAGAAAGCAATTCTGATGAAGTAGAAACAAGCAAAGAGGAGGAAAAGAAAGGAAAGAGAAGAACAAAGTTACAGCCTAGAAAATTATTTAAAACAGATGATGCTGTTACTTACAGAGGTTAGTTATGGGGTGAAAGTTGACTGTAGATGTGCAAGAGTTTAAAATAACATAACAAATTAAAGTTTTAACAAGAAAAGATAGTACCCATAAAAAAGTTTTTATATGTTAAAAAAAAAAAAGACATTTTAAATATTTAGAGACTGTATCCATTTAAAAAGTCAGAAAATTGATATGAAAAGAGAAACTGGTCTCAGCCATCTTATTGGTGAAATTAATCTCTGTATAACCAAGCTGTTCTAGGCCCTGTTGTAACTTTGTCTGGGATGCTTTTTCATACTGAATGTGGCATTATCTTTCGCTTCTCTTCAGTGTCTGAAAGTGTATCTACTGTATCTGTAAATGACATGTCTGTTTTGGATGGGGAGATCTGGGAACCTGGCTGTTCAACTATCAGCATATGTCAGAAGCTCCAAAAAGAATTTACAAAGAAAATTGAGGCAAGACATTTCATATGCAATGTTAGTTGTCTGTGTGGATGCACGTGCATATGAATGACAGCTGGTCTTACACCACAGAATTTGCTTAAAAGGACATGAAAATAGCCATGTGCATAGAACTTAAAGTTTTGGTTTATGCCATTTTCAATTCCTTTACGTACCTTACTCNTATTTTTTATCCTGTCTGTTTTTTCAAAAGAAGCTTATGTATCTAAAGCAATGAGCGTACTGTATCTTGATTTTTTTCAAATTGTCAAACCCATGAATGAAATTTATTTGCAAAGAGGAAAACGTGAGCCTGAATAATGCATTTGTTCATCTAAGACAGCTGAAGGCACACGTCATTCATTTCATGTGTACTTTCTTTATTTTGAGGAAATACATTTTTCAAATAATGTACTTCTAATTAAGTTAGATAGAATTTTACCTAAACATAAACCCCGTGTTTATTTACATTTCATTAGTGGAAAGATTTTCCTTAAAGGATAGGGAGATAATAAAAAAAAAAAAGGGTTTTTAGCTCAGTGTGTTCTGTGATACTAAGCAGTTACAGTACTAAACATATTACAGGTGTTGTTTTTTCTAAAGTGCAAGTAATCTGAATTTAACGTTAAAATTTCCTCATAGAGCCGCTCACAGAAAATGGATCATTTTACTAAGCAATCATTAAGAGCTGCCCATGAGCATTTGACAACAATGAGTTACCAGCTTCACGAATGCAGGTCTGTAACAAAAGATTTATTCTAAAACACCCTTAAAATGCAATGAATACCTTCTAAAAGTAACTCATTTTGTTTTGGTAGGATCAGGCAGCTGGACAAATTTCATTTTGCTCTCCTTGAGGAACTTGAGAATTTTGAAAAAGATTCTCAGTCCCTGAAAAACTTGGAAAAAGAATTCTCGGTTTGTATTTTAATTGCTCGATCATGCAGAAAAACAAGTTCTTGTGGAACCCATAGATTCCTGATACAACTTTAACTTTAGATCATTAATTCTCTTTTAAAAAGCCTTTATTGTTTTGCTTGAAGTTGGGTCATATTTCAGATAATGAATTTGAGGTGTTGGGATTGGCTAATGCTGTGGTCTTAGAATTTCTAGATCAACATTATATGTTCTTCTTCCTCCACTAAACTACTACTGCTTTTAACGGGCTGTTTACCCTGCTTCATGAGCCTTTTATCCACCCCGCCTGGATTTCAGGAACAGCTCGTAGACAGTTGAACCTGATTTGCTGTGTGTTCTACGACAGGCCAGTTGACATTATGGGTCTGCTACTTCCTGTAATGTAAAAATCAATATACAAATACTCATGTAAACACAAGACTTAAATTTTCTTTTTTTCTTTTACTCTGAAGGCATGGCTTAAATTATATGGGAAGTCTGGTTAAAATGCTATGCGTATTCTTTTTCATTGTTTTGAAACTGTTATGCAGAACATATTTTTCATGGAACCAGTTTCACCAAAAAAGAACTCCTGAAGTGCCTCATCGTGCCAGCTAAGCTTTTTTTTTTTTTTTTTTTTTTCCCCAGCCACCT